>JACEII010000007.1:3668286-3685527 GCA_014332785.1 Antheraea mylitta | reverse complement strand
CAGAGAGACGCCGCCGTTGTTGACATTGGGCAGAGAGACGCCGCCGTCGACATTGGGCAGAGAGACGCCGCCGTCGACATTGGGCAGAGGCCGCCGTTGACATTGGCAGAGGTACCACTAGCAGCGTTCGACTGTGGCCAAGACGATACTTGTCTGTCCTCGCTACCAGTATTCACAACCAGATAACATCCACGACAGAGTAGTGACAGCCGGCAGGCAGAAGGAGCACGACCGAGTAGCGACAGCTGGCAGGCAGAAGGAGGCGCCTCGACATTCAAAATGTCGAGCTTGAAGAGTCCCGGGAGACCACCTTTTCGGGCAGGTCGTAGTCAATGGAGACTGGAAATTGAATGAGCTACATGTAAAAAGTATATTAACCTAGTCAAGCTGCAATCTAAATTGAACTTCCCTTTGCTGGTGATGACATCACCATTGGATTCCTTGTGTGGGTGTACATAGGACTTCACGTAGACTGTCGTTACTTCTGCACCACATAGAACGGACGCGTTGGTCGGCCATAGTCGCTTAGTCACGGCCTCAGTCTTAATTTTTCCAAGGCTTTTCACATAGACTGTCGTTACTTCTGCACCACATAGAACGGACGCGTTGGTCGGCCATAGTCGCTTAGTCACGGCCTCAGTCTTAATTTTTCCAAGGCTTCTCTTCATTCTCATCAGATTCGTGGGCGCTGATCAACAGGTTCTGGCGTACTGGTGGGTTCTGGCGTACTGGTGGAGGACTCCATGTCCCAGTCACAAGGCCGGGAACGAGTAGACACAGATGCGTAAACTGATGCGTAATAGCTTTTCATCGTAGTTGGTTTTATTATCCCACTTCTGATTGTAAGAACGCGTAGAATTAAACGTCACTTTGTACATAAGTACATCACTTAAATACCATAATCACGTCTAAGAACACATAAAATTAAATATCACTTTGTATATAAGCACGTCATTTATTCATTATGACCACTTCTAAATCAATACACAGACGGCTAGAACTACCGCGCGTAAATATAGTGCAACACTGCCTCGAGTCGACGCACGCACGGCCTTTTATGGCTGGCTGCCCCTACCCCACCGTAAGGCGTGGCTAAGGCTTGGCTAGATGGCGCTACTGGCGGGTGAGGTAGTTGCATGGCTTGGCTTGGCTATGGCGATCACTTCCGGCGGCAGCACTAGGCATTTGACTACTACTGTACTATTATTTACGGCGGCAGTACCGTGGCGCGAAAGATGTGCTTCCGGTTGTTACATGTTATTATTCAATCAATAATAATTCGAAGAGAATGAACTACTGTTATTTTAATCGAAAAATCATACATTATATAGATGAGAAATAAATTTCTGGCGACATCTTTGCCTAGTGAATCATTTTTAATACATAGTGTATTTCTTGACCATATATTTTAAATGTAAATCGTTGGTGTTCTGTTATATTGTTCATGTTTGTAGGTGTAGTAGATGAAAATAAAAATATTACAGAGAGTGAATTCTGAGGTGTCACAAAAACTCCCTAGAAGCACGGAATGAAGAGATAATCTCTACAAACTTCTAACAACGCGACTGCAGTGCCATCATCGTATCAGAACATTACAGTTTTCAAAATGGAAATTTTAACAATTATCGCCTTGATAGTGTTCAATAAATACTATCTATCTCGAAAGAGAAGTAACGAAATTAATTGAATGGTTATGTACACGGAAGAAAAAGACTTATGTACAATTATTCTTTGCAAATCTCAATATTAAACGCCTAAATTTAAAACTTAACACCGGGAACTATAAATACTATCTTTAACAACTTTTCATTGTTGTCCTCATGCAACAACTGTGTAGTAGAAGATCGCCATTGAAGTATAGCGAAATGTAGATTTATATTGTTCGAATAACCATATAAGAGAGGAAAAATGTTTAAAGTGGCAATATCTTTCATATACATTTCAAATATTAGAGCTCACTGCATAGCTCGTATCAATGTAGATTTGACTAATCTATCCACAGCAGTCCTTTTCTTCTGTATGAAAAGTACATATGTCATTGTCGGTACTTGTGGATTGCAGTCCGGTGAAGCTTTTTTCCGTTTCGGTTGGGTTAAACTTCCGAAAAAAAATAACGCGGGCCGGGAGGCGAGCGTGGTGCATTTAATACACAAGTACCGTCTTTTTTCCGACTACTTGCTATATCGGTTTGGATAGGTTAGGTTAGACTTGCAAGGATTTAGGATCGAGGGATGGGGGAAGGGGGAAGGGAGATAGGGTAACTTAGGACGGAATGGACCTCGGAGAGGCTATGGCGGACGAGGCGTAAACCTCGTTAAAAAATCAATGGCGAGGGAGGGATTTTCCTCTGTGTTGCCGGCTGAAACCAGGGGGAAGGGGCGGGGGCCCCGACCTCCCATTGGACGGGCTCGGCGGGCTGAGAGGCAGTCTCGCAACCGGACTGCCTCAGCCGGGTATGGCGTGACTAAAACTTTTATTTCCAAAAATACTATTATCACTGAACATATATTTCACACGTTTTTAAATTGCATAAAAATACATGAAACATTAAAATATAAAGTAAAAAAAATCAAATACACAATGCAGATTGATCGTACAGTAGAATCTCGATAAGTTAATATCCAAAGGACACACAAAATATTTTAAATTCTAGAAATTTTAGAGCTCATCGAAACATTTCTTTAAGTAACTGAGGGCTAATATTGAAATAATTAGTTTAAGTTATCGAGGGTGTGTATTTTAAGTAATAGACGTTTTGGGCTCTGAGGCTAAGGGAACAGAATATTTTTATAATATATAGAGGTTTTTAGTTTATCGAGGTTCTACTGTATATACTAAAACTATGTTACAACAGATCGAAATATCAAGTATAGTTGCTCAGGGATCGATGAACCGTCATTGTAATTTCATTAATCAACAGGAAAATACATTTGCATCAGAGTCTCATAAATATCTACATCAATCTGTAGAAAAGTGCAGAAAATTATTCTCTGCAAATCTGGATTCTTTTCCAGAAATTTCCTAGCAGTACTTAGGGCAATATGAGCAGCTAAACGATTAGGAAACCCATAGATTCCCGTAGAAATGCAGGGAAATGCAATTGATGTCAACTCATACTCATTTTGATGCTCAAGGCACTTCTCGTAGCAAGATTGTAGTTTTATTGCTGAACCATCTTGAGGACCAACTGTGTGGATCACATCTGAAAATGTGTTTAATCATTGAAATGCTGAAGTTTTTGGAGCGAAATACATAGTTCAATTTGCATGTTATAAGCTTTTCAAGCTATGATTGCTCAGTCGCTACCGTGTTCGGACTGCAGCACTTGAGAGCCAATTCCCTTTAGATTTAACAAATTTACTCTCTTAGATATTATATTATAATTTAACATCAGGCAAGATTATGTGTAATCGCTAAGCTTATAAAAAAATTAAGACAACAATTAAAGGTTTAACTGGTTTCAGCATGAATGGGTCGGTTCGCCGGGGGTAGTACCACCCTCTCCAAGAAACACCAACGTAATGTAACAGTGTTTGTATTGTTGCGTTTGGTTCGGTTAGTGAGCGCGCCAGAAGCCCACCGCTCCTCACCTTCTCCTTTTCCCTTCCTCCCCCCCACTCCCACCTTCCCCAACACAGACTGGCAACGCACTTGCGACTCCCCTACGTTTGCCTCCTATGATATAAAAAAAACGAGTGACATAAATGTTTTCAAAATTGGTTTATACATATGAAAAAGTGCATTGAAGCATACACAGAAGATTTTGAAAATCAATCATTTCATTTTTACCAAAAATATTACAATTTTACTAAAGGTATTTTACTTACTGTTTCTAGAATTATTTGTGCTGCTCACATATAAGAGGAATTAATTCCAATAACACTTACATTTAGCAGGCAAATTATATCCGCCTGTTACTTTAGCATCCCCAGTTGGACATCCTCCCAAGGTATTACATTCTTCCTGTAAAAAAAATTACATCTGTTTTATTCAACTTGTTTACTCTGGATAACTTTGCAACGATCAGTTAATAAATTCGAAAAAAGGAGGTGCAAGTTTGTAATACAATTAATAATATTACATAGAACAATCCTTACAGTCCTAAGAAGTCTGTTGGTGGTAGTAGTCGATAGTTGCTTTCTATAGAGTATCTTAGGTTATACATAATTTATTTTATTTTATTTATTTAAACTTTATTGTACCCCAATTACATATATATATATATACATTTCAAAAACATTTCGCGTTTTATTAACGGTAATTTTAAGGATACATTAAAATAAAACAAGTTTGTTCCATTAGCAGTCTTATTAATGGCAAAATTTATTTATTGTAGTATACTTTCATTGACTTCCATTGTGAAAATATCCCATATTTATCCACCAATTTATATAGATTTAGCTAGTACTTGCGACTTCGTCACTATTGTATTTTAAAACATAAAAAAATTAAAGCAAAAGTATACATTAGTTTATAACATTTCTTTAGTCTTTGTAATAAATATAAAAATCATTTCTTAAAATTTTAATAACTTCATATAAAACGTAGATTCAGTGCTAATTTTTTTTCTAGTTAAGGACTAAGTGTCTAAGAAATGTTTTCAAAGTGTGAGTCACGACCTCCAAGGTGGTCGCCAAGCCTCTTTCGGGGGGTCACGCAGCGGAGTTTGAAAAGGTTGAGAAAAAAATAAAAAATCAATAAAATTTTAAAAGATTTATAGAATTGTTAACTAAAGGACATAATCATTTGTATTAAATAAACAAAAAATAAAAAGTTAGGAGAACTCTTATGTATCCTATATTTATCGGAATCCTAATTATAAAAATAAATAAATATGTTAAATTGAATATTTATCACAAAATAAAATACATGAAAGAAAAGCAACGGGTAGGGGAGTCTGGATAGAGCGGTCGCGAAATATTTCTTCATACTAAAGGGGCCGTGCAAAGAAAAAGTTTGAAAAACACTGGTCTATGAAATTAAACTAAAAATAATTGATCAATATCTTCCCAATAATTTATGTGTGATGTGTGCAGAAGAGCAGATCTCTATCATTTTATCTTTTTTTTTCTCGAAATGTCTACGCTATCGACCCAGCAAGGTCTTAACAGCTTCACCGGACTACTAAGGCGAGCGCTTAAGGCACTCAGCCGATTTTATTTTGGCAACCAGCTCTAGGGTGCACGGCACATCTCGGCTTGGCTGTTGCCTGTTGCATGCAAAATCGCGACCTATCTTAGCTAACCTAGCTAACTATTCATATATGTATGAGTTGTTGAAACGTATATGTGTACCAAGCATACACGCCTCAACAACTCCATATATTTATTATCGGAAAATTGAGTTTTTCAGTTCGATAAGGAAAAAAAGTAAACCCTTCCACTTTCATGTGTAATCGTGTAGGCGTGCACGTGTGTGGGGGTGATCGTGTAGTGTTGTAGCAGTGATATATATTTGTGTGTCACCGTATCGCGCAAGCAACGCACTTAAGGGCTTTCTACCGAGGGATCGAACCTAGGCTTGAGCCGCTGCCGTGGGCGTGAGCACGCTCTGTTTCGAGGGACAGGCTGGTGCTGATCGTTCGCTGACGTGATTAAATCAGGAGGGTCGGTAAAAATGCATCGCGGACGTGTTTTATAACGCGCAGCGTTAGGTACGGGTTCATAGTTTTCGGCGGATACCACTAACGGATTGGGATGATTCGCGGCTTTTTCAAAATAACTAATCGTAAGTGATTTTACGTACGCTCAGATAGAAGGGATCTCTAGGTCTCTATGGAGATCGACTCTCCGAATGTACCACGGAGCATCGGTCACTTTACGTAAAACACGATTTTAAAAAGGTAAGACGTCTACTACATCGTGCACGACCATTAACTGGCTAATCCAGTCATCGCCGTCGAAAGAAAAGGTGCTGAGGCGGTCGTATTGAATAGGCTTCGCTTGCGGAGGCTGAGCCTGAGGTTTCAGAGCCTGGGGCTGAGGTTTGGGAGCCCAGGGAGCTAGAGGGGCCCGCACGGGTAGCGGCGCGCGCGGCACAGAGGGTGGCGCGCGCGGAGTGGGCGCGGGCGCTGCCGAGGTGCGGGAGGCACCCGGCAAGCCGGGGAATGCCTCCACGGACATGAGTGGCGGAGGCGGAGGGCGGGCGGCGGTTGAAGGCGCCCTAGGCACCTGTTTCGCCTGTCGGGGACGTTGTGTGCGTGGCGCGCGGGGACAGCCGCGATAGTTCGCAGGGTGACCCGGGTTACCGCACAGCACGCAACTGGGAGGTTCGGGAGTGCCAGGAGTACGTGTGCACTCCTTCGTGGGGTGGTCATCCAGGCACTTGACGCACCTGGGGCGGAGGTGACAATTCCTCGCCGAGTGACCATAACACTGACAGTTATGACACTGCGACGGGGTATGGGTCTTGCGTGGGGGCTCGACGGTGATACCGTTAAGATCACACACAGAGGTGAGGTTAAAAATGGCCTTGCCCTCTTGAGTGCGGTCGAGGAGGACTAAGACCATGTCGTACGGGGCGCGGGTGCGTGGGTGGTACATCCGATGTACCTCACGCACGGGGAAGTTCTTCTCCTTAAGGGAGAGGGTGACGTCATCAACCGAGATTTCGGCCGAGACGCGACGAAGTACTACACGGAGGAGGCGTTTCTCTTCGAGTGCGAATGTGAAATAAGCTAACTTCGATTCCCTTAGGAATTTTGTTAGCGCACGATGGTCGGTAGAGGTGGGACATTTAACTTGAATGCCCGCCGGAGTACTGAGGGCGGACGTATAATTAATTGAACGTGTCTTAAGTCGATTCGAGATAGAAGTCCACTGGGACTTGTCTTGGATCGTGACAGGAGGCGGGGGGCGCTGTTTCCTAACTTTGGAACCCGTAGGTTGGGAAGGAGTTACAGAGACGGAGCTAGGTCCGCCCACGCGTGGCTTAGAGACTGTCGGTGTAGTCGGTGCTGGCACCCGGGCGCCATTTATATTAACTAACTTTTCGGGGGGTGTGGAACCCGAGTCAGAATCTGACGAACGTGAACCGCAGCGTCTAATGTAAGTGACGGTTTTATATTCATTATCTATGTTTTGCGCTGAAGGCGCGGGAATCGCGGGCGCATTATCGGTCGCAGGCGGCTCGGCGGACGCCGCTACGTCGAGCTCCATGTCGGAGCCGGCCTCCGAGCTGGAGCTCGGTATTGGGGCCTCTATTAGGCCCCTATCTCGGACGTCAGATGGCGATTGCGACAAGAGAATCGCGTAAGAATTCGCAGTTGGCACACGGGGCACGTACTGCGTAGTTTCACCGAATAACGCTACATAGTTATCGAAACTAGCAACGATATCCGCGTTTGGGCCCTGTCGTAGGAGAAAATCTTTAAAATAAGCTGCCTGTTCCATGTTGATGACCTAAGGGAGGAGTGGGCGCCACGAACCAACTTCCCTGCCTGAAGGGCAGGGGGGCATGCCAAACGGTAAGCTACGGGACTATCCACTTATGTAATAT
The DNA here is from genome assembly GCA_014332785.1 of Antheraea mylitta. Taxonomy (NCBI): domain Eukaryota; kingdom Metazoa; phylum Arthropoda; class Insecta; order Lepidoptera; family Saturniidae; genus Antheraea; species Antheraea mylitta. The sequence continues at coordinate 3,678,030 of JACEII010000007.1, read as the reverse complement.
ATATACAAGTAAATAAAATTTGTAAATAGAAAACAAATAAGTAAATAGATAATTAATTAAATAAATAATTGAATAGTAAATAAATGTATAAATAAATTACTAAAGAGCTACGTAAATAAATAGATAAACAACTGAGTAAACAAATAATTATACTAAGAATTAAATAAAGCAATAAATAAATGTAATGGAAAGGTCTCACTCAATTTCTGGGAAAAGAATGCAGGTGTGCGTGCACGTGTACCCGATCGGAACAATGACGAACACTCCCGAAGTAATAACAGACGTCACTAAATCACGAGTATCGAAATGGAAACGCGCAGCAAAAGGGACAACCGCTCACGTTGAGCGCCCGATCGGAACTCTCATTTTATCTGTATAGATTATAGAGTAGGATAACAAATTATAGGTAATATTTTATATAATATTATAAAGAGGTTAAGTTTGTGAGTTTGTGACATTGTAGGTGGTAATCTCAGGAACTACTGGTCCGATTTAAATAATTCTTTCAGTGTTATATAGCTCATTCAGCGAGAATGGTTATAGGCTATATATCATCACGCTAAGGCCAATAAGAGCGGAGAACAGATGAAATTCGTTTCAAAATCGGTATGTTTTTTGCCTTTTGAGAACTACTGTGTGTTATTGTTGGTGTACCTATTCCACGCGAAAGAAGTCGCGGGCAGAGGCTAGTAGATTATAATCCTAGACTAATATAAAATCCTAATACTAATAACACTAACTAACCAAGAATACACTCTAATCTGTTACCTGAAGTAAAGGTCCGGCAGCACGATGAATCGCCCCATCGACACCACCACCAGCTATAAGCCTAGAGTTTGCCGCATTTACAATTGCATCAATCTGTAAATGAGATTTTATTCAGTTGTTACAATCTGTCTTATATTCAAATTGTCAAGAATTTGCGGGACATAAGAAGATACTGGTGATAATTTTGTCCACAATATATAATTTCTTATCATTTTATTTCTGCTTCTTCTTTTTGTTAGTAATAAAGTAAATAAAAAAATAATAATTAACGGACTTCAAATCCATCAAAAACCCATAAAGCACTAAAAAGCAAAAAAAAAAGTTTATTAAATTAACCAAATTAGATAAAACATACGAATATGTGTGCTACCTAGACTGGTATTTTGGAAGTCGGTGCCAATTTGAAATGGGACCACATGGGAAGCACCAGCTTTCAAATAAAAAAAGAATCATCGAAATCGGTTCACCCAGTTCAAAGGTAACAAAGATAAAAAAAACAGATGAATTGAGAACCTCCTCCTTTTATGAAGTCCCTTATAAACATCAAAAGATTGGTTTGTGGGGCCATGCCAAAACCTACACGAAACCGGATTCTGGGAAAGCATGTTTTGCTTCCGGATGAGGTACAGATGCTCTCAGCCAAAAAAGTCCTGCTGTTCCTGAATACTATAGGACTAGGCGGAGAGCTTTAGTAACATGGGGCGATCACAATAGATCACTACTGGTCGCAGTGATACAGGACCATTAAAGGCCTGCAAAGCCCCATTCTCTAGAATAAAAAAAAAAAAAAGGGCCATGTTGTTAAATTTAGTAGTAGCTAGAAAAATTGATATGTTTTATATTAGAAATTATATATATATTATACTAGCTGTTACTCGCGGCTCCGCACGCGTTTTTTGAATGTATTAAATAAATGTAAAATTGTTATTAGATGTGTAAATAACAATAATACTCTTTCAAAAATATTTGTAAGTATGACACGCACATCATCTACAGTAACAGGTAATATGTACATTATATATGTGAATACTAATAGTGTATCGAATGGGTTGAGATTTATAATAAGCCACATACATAGCTGGAACTTTAAACTACTATCTATGTATCAGCCTCATTGCTCACTTACACTATATAAGAAAGTAATGAAAATATTAAGCTATACATTATCGAACAATATGTGTTCAATCTTTTATTGTATAGATATAATATCAGGTATCGTCTGCTGAACTCGCTAGCTTCGCTCGCTAAAACAGCTATTAGTTGGTTATTTGCCCGTAAAATTTCCGTTCAAATATTACTTGTAGTCCGTTGAAGCTGTTAAGACCTTGCTAGGTTAATAGCGCAATCATTTCTAAGAAAACAAAACCGTTCATATAGGTCCAGCTGTTTCGGAGATTACCCGGAACAAATAGACAAACAGATATATCGACAGAATAAAAAAAAATGTTGATATTTGTAGCACCGCAGATATATGTATTCATCAAAAAGTATTTATTTGAATATTATATACACACGCTTTACTCTTATAATACGTAATACGCAATATATCACAAACCAAAAATTGGAAACAAAACTAACGTAGAATAAACTTTTTGAGGAGTTTTTGACGGGATTTCAGTCAGTGTTATGTAGGGATTTTATATTTTATTCATAATTTTGTATCATTTTACTCTATATTGTGTTAAATTGGCGGCGTTTTATGTAATATGGTTTGTTTATTATGCATGAGTGAAATAAATGAAAACTAATGCCATGGAGCATGTATTCTGTAAGCTTGAAATTAAGAAGATAAAAATTTACGAAATATTATATAGAAGATTTGGCGCTTATGTATAGAGAATACATAAGAACTACCTATACTGACAATTTCAGAATTGGCAGTATGGATTAATTCCTTCGCCTGTATTGTGATGGACGAATATTATTACTACTAACCTTTTAGAATATCAGCACAAAATAAAATTTACAAATGTTTCCGACACAAACGTACCACGTATAATTAAAAATTGAAAACAAAACTAACGTAGAACAAACTTTTTGAGTAGGAACACAAAATAAACCATGAAAATATTTCCGATAGAATGTTATCGCGTTACCATGGCAACGCATATAATACTGACATTAACACGCAGCGGAAGCTTAAAAAATAGCCCGTTTTTTTGACATTCTTCATTAGTGCTTCGCTCCTATTGGTTTTAACGTGATGATATGTAGCCTATAGCCATCCTCGATAAATGAGCTATCTAACACTAAAAGAAACTTTTAAATCGGATCTGTAGTTCTTGAGATCATAGCGTTCAACCAAACAAACAAACAAACAAACAAACAAACAAACTCTTCAGCTTTATATATTAGTATATATATAGGAATTATATTATATTAGAAAGACAAATATATGGGATATAGTTATACATATCGACAGGTGAAAGTGGAATGTCGTAACTTGCATTTTGGACTAAAATACTTTTTACCATATTCTTGTATAAAAAATACCGCTTACAATGTTCTGGGTCTCACTTTCCTACGATTAAATACTCCATCGATAGGGCCTTGTTTCTCTATCTAGTTTTAGCACAACATATAAAAAAAATGGAAGTTTTGGAATAGGTTTTGGATTTGATGTAAAGTTGAGATTTTCAAGTTATGACAATTCTGCTTTCTTCCATCGATATATATATTTCACAAAAAAATTTTTAATTAATTTTATATACTAAAATTATATATGTAATAAATTTTATGAATCTCCATTGGCCCTTCTTATGTAATTATTAATTTACACTAAACTTCATGAGAGGACAAGTATCAAAATAGACATCATAGCATGCATCTATTACATTTTCATCACTGTATTTTCCTTGACAGAAAAATCTGTAACTTATTTTTGAGAAAAAAAGGCATTTGCTTGGCATTAGAAATTCGCATCCTGAATTTGGGGTTATTAAGGGTTGCTTTTTATAGGGGTAAGATCCCCCTTTCAAGAGACACCCTTTTTTTTCAAAATGAAAATGCTGTTGACCAGGAAAGGTCTTTACAGCATCACCAAACTATAAAAGACACTTCCCTCCCCCTGCGGAGACACCTAGTTTTTTGTTATAAATGTTTGAAGTTATGTGCAACGGCATATGATCTTTCCTTCAGAGGCACATTTTTAAGGTTTATCATACTATTATTTTGTTGTTTTGTACATATTTATTGTTGTTTTATAATTATTCACTATTATTTTAGAAAATAAAATCAAATATAAATTATTTGTATAACAAATGGAATCTTTTCCAGATCTTGTATTTTTTGTTTTATTAGTACTATGTTTAATCTATAATTCAACTGTCTCAATCATAGAGAGGTATATAATATAAATTATTTGTATGATCATAAAGCCTCTCCACATATAAGACAGGCAAGAGAGTGCAGCGAGCGAGTGAACTAGTCCAAGCAAATCTAACTGAGATATGTTAGGTTAATAAATGAATAGGGCTGGAGCGAAACGCAGCTTCGCTCCCATTCTAGTTCTCTGTGTAGATTAGTATTGCTAATACATCAAATTCCTTGTTGTTTTAGATTGAATATTTTTTCTCAATATTTATGCTTTAACATAAATAATTTATTCCTTACTGCCTAGATATACATAGATTCATACAAGTTATTATGTAATTAGTTGAAAACTCAACCTTTTTTTTATGCACAATTGCTATAACTTTTTAGTTTTGTTTCAAGATTTTTAAATACTTAAAATTTATTTTTTCCACATAATTTACACTTTTCCAGCAAATTTCTTGCTCTACTTATATATAGGCATAGTATCGTACAAACTGTTTTGTTTTAAATTAAAAATTACCAAATTGTTATTATAAAAATTATCAATGATTGTTCGGAAGTGGCACAATCTGAAAACTTTGATCATGAATATCTCAGTAACTATGACTTTCCGCATTCCGCTTTCAGCGGGGGAGTAGTAAAGAAGGGTAATTATAATAAAAATAACTGTCATCGTTAAAAACAATATATAATATCCAATTTACCTCTAACTTCGTTATGTCACCTCGAAATATAGATATTTTCTCTGAAATCTCTTTATTTTTGTCAGAATTCAAAGTTATCTTCTTGAACTCGTTGAGGTCATCCAATGTATGTTTTTTTGCTTCTACTCCCTTGTTTTCAACAACGTATTTACACCACGGATCAACAGCATCCAGGTTAACATAATCAGAATTTTTGTACAACTTCCTTTTTTCTTCTAAAGGCAGAGACAGGATTCGTTTCTTTTCTGATTTCCATGTAGCTTGAGTACTCATATTTAGTAGCGAGTAAAGACAGCTTTGTTGAGAACTTTGTTTATTACTGACACGAGAAAATTTGTGAATTATACTACGATAACCCGGTACCGGTGATAACATTTTTTTATTAGATTTAGGGATGCTCGATATTCTTCTTCTTCTTCTTTTTTGTTAGTGGCAACTCAGTCCTTTTCAAAGACTATTACTGCCATTTTCATGTAATAAATTGGTCTCTTCAGTTTAATGTAACTCTTCTTATTATGAAAATATGTTTTATAATGACTAATGTTGAAGATTATATATAATGTTGGATTTGGGCGGGAATAGTGAGGAAGCGGATAAAGGTTGTAATAGGCAATATATACATAAAAATAAGATCGGAGATTTACAAAAAAATATTATGATAATTAAGAAACTTTATCAGTGATATAAGATACGTTTTATTATTAAGAGACAGAATAGATGAAAGATCACAGGGAAGGATAGCCTTATAATTACACAGAATATCATACAGTGGTAAAGAGTTATAAAGCGGACAATTAAAAAGAATATGTATAATGCTACCATCTTCAAGACCACACTCGCAAATAGACGAGTCTCTAATTCTTAACTTGTTCAAATGAACTGGGGAAGAGCAGTGGCCAAACCTTAGCCTTGAAATAACGGTCGTTGTTTTCTTATTTAGTCTCAGTTTAGAAAACCACGGTTTCATTGAAATTTTTGGTTGAAACGACTTATAAAATTGATCTTTAATTGAATTGCTCCATTCTGTATTCAACTTCTCCATCAAGTCTTCACGAGGAAGAATGGAAACCAAATCATTATTTTACAGACTATTAACAAAAGAACCTTGAAAAGCAGCCATTTTTGCTAATTTATCTGCTCGATATTCATCCATGTTGAATAAATATCGATATTCAGCTGAAAAACAATGATTTTTTTATCTCGATAACAGGGTCTTATCAAAGTTATGAAAATAAAATATCGAAATATCAATATATTCTATGGGTCATCTAGCGTTGGATGTACTAGCTAGGGAATAGATAACTAACTATTGTACACTTGATGATACTGATCAACGTAATCGAACTAAGTACTACGTATAATGAATTCTCTGCATTTCTTAAGAGAATAAGGAAAAGGGTCAGCTTCAGAAAGGTAACAGAAAAGGCAAAATTAAAAGCATCCGATAAAGTTAGTTTTTTTACAGACAATCTATTTGTTAGGTTCTTTTTTTCAAACTGACTACGCTATCGGCCTTGCAATGCAGTTACAGCTTCACCGGACTACTTATTTGTTAGGAAAACATCGATGTTTTGCTATTGATGCTTATCGTACACCGATTCTTTTAAATCAATGTGATTGTTTTTGTAGTATCGATTATCCCTAATTAGATTCTCCTGACATCAGGGATAAATATTAATGTAGTCCGGTGAAGCTGTAAAGGCCAAAAAATAAAGGCCAATGGCGTAGTCAGTTCGGGAAAAAAAGGATCAATATTAAATCGATGTTTCTTTAATAACAATCAATTGTGAAATCTCTAACTTCTATGATATATTCCTCTTTATTTTTTATGCCTTATGAACGACATTTTATTATGTGTAGCGACATTTATTGTATTGATACATTGATTGACCTGATTCCACAGTCACATGGAATCTTTTTACTAGTATTTTACACTCAATTTCTCGATATTCATCGACGACTATTGTTAGTTAGATTTATTTGTATCAAACTACCTAAATTCTTTTTTTCTCGAATGAACTACGCTACTGACCTACCAAGGTCTTAACAGCTTCACCGAACCACTAAGGCGAGCGCTTGCAGCATCATAATTTTACATGTTTATGACGTCAATTATGATGTTCTTTCTAAACAAGCAGATGATTTAGAAATATAGGATGACGTCAGAGATTTATATCTTAGGTTTCATAAATTGCTGATCAATTGGATTGTATTATCTTACTATGTTTGTTACCACCGAATTTCATTATTAAACTGATTGGGATTTCTTTTGATGTGAAACACATATACGCCGAGGGTAAGCCTGATTGTTGACGTGGCGAAAAAAATACACGAATACTGCACTATTAACGAAATACGCAAAAAACATTTGCAACCGTATCTAGTAAGCAAATTGTTCTACTAGTGTTACGTGACACGCGTAGACGAATACCTAGTTGAATTTTTGTATTTAATAAATAATAAATAAATAACTTATGTAATAAAATAAATAAACAGCCATCATTTCATGGAACTAATTTGTATTTTTTTAACTCTATCTTTTCATTATGCCATAACTGATTCCTGTCAAAATCTGTTTTTTTTTTTTTATATGCATATAAGATAGACAAAACAATTTTAATGTTTCATATTACAATGACAAGAGAGAACTCTACAAAATCGAATATGAAAAGTGTATGATTGAGATATTGGTATCCAAGACTAGGTATATGCCTAAGAGTGGTCAAGGACGTTTTATTGCATTTTTTGGAAATTGGTTTTATTTGTAGCTACTGAGTATGCCATCCTCGTTAGCAGACTTGCTGTACTTTTGTAATATTGCAAATAGAATGACGTTCACACAACTGAAATATCGCATGTCCGTATAAATATTACCTTATTTATACCTTATATATTATGGAAGAAAGAGAAGACTTTACTCCGTGCTATATATGGACATATGAATTAACAGTCTATTTTACGCTCTCTGAGTATTATTATTACGCTGTCCGTGCTAGTCTATACTTCTATAGTAGTGAGCTCGAAGCTCCTACATACTCTTTGTTAAAATCTTGGCTTGTTTCAAATGTACATCTCCATCATATAAACAAAGAAACGTTCCTAGACTCGTATTATTTACCTAATGTTTCTATTTCTGACGTGTTTGAAAGACGCTCAATGCTGGCAACATTTTATTGTCAAACGAGATTTCTCCACGTAACGAGCGTGTTCATTGACTAAATTTTTCCGGAATAAAATAAATTATCATACCGGCAAGAGCAATGTCTGTTTAGCAAACTGATAATTAAATATTGATCATTGTATTAATATCTTATAGTGGAAAGTTACTTTTTGGTCAAGTAAGTGATATTTTTCTTGTTATGTGTGATGTTCTTTGACCGGCCTTTGTATTAAATCTTTTTTCTTTGTAGCTAGAATGAAGGCGTTGGGACTTCTTTTGGTATTAACTATAAGTAGTATTTCTGGCGTGGATAGAAATAATTTTAAAACTTGCGACCAATCAGGGTTCTGCAAACGTTTACGCCCATTCAAACCTGAAAAATCGGAATATAGCTTAAATTTAGATACTGTACTCGTTCATGGTAACGTATTATCAGCTGAAGTGGTTACCCTTGATACAGGAGCAGAGAAACGTACCATTTTGGTAAGTCAAACTAATTGCTATAATGTTTATTTTGAAAGAACATCATAATTTTGGGTTAGTGCCAAAATAGTTCAATAAAATAATTCTAAATAAAGTATGTTTCGAAAAAGTTACAGTTAAATGAAGTATATCACTATGCTGTAGAATTGTTTTGTGACCTACTGTAATCTAGGTATATTTGATTTGAACCATTTTAGTTCTGTAGTTTGTAGAGACTGTCCGCAGAACTTAGTTTAAAAGAAGAAATATTTTCCAATCTCAAAATTGAGGAAATTTTCATGATTTTTATCCTTTTATTAAACTATGCTCAAATTTGTTGTTTTTTTTTTTGTTTTTAATTTATGGGATTACCAGGATGTTTCTTAGCTGTGATTTAACCTGATCTGGAGTGTTAATGTGATAAACCCGATTTTTTTAGATCTTTTTATTATATATTTTTTTAATTTCTTATATAGAAAAGTTTAAAAATAAATAGTCTCTGAATACCTAAAAAATATAGAGTAATGTATAATATGTTCTACTAGGTAATTCTGGTCTACTTAGTCTAGCATTAAGTCAAATACAAAACATAAGTAGCCTAAAACCAGCTATGAAAAATTACACATTGAATGGTCTTACTTATATGGCAATATGTTCAGTAGTCTGTGATTGAGCTTCTAAGAAACTGTATTTACATTGAAAAATGCATATACAAATATCAATAATGTTATATTAGTTACTTATTAAAGATATGTGACACAACAGTGACTGCCTATAGGGTCCACTAAAGTCATATATAATAAGAACTAAATATGAAAATAAAGTTCTAAGAAGTAAGTTATTTGCTTCCAATATTAAGAAATATGAAGAAGATGAATTCTTTATATAAGAATAAACATAAATCTACCCTATTATGGGACATATCATTTAAATTATACTCAGGACTAGGGATGATTTATATTAGAAAAACATCGATGTTTGCTTGATGTCAACATCAGTTCAATATTATAGCCAGCAATTAAAATTGTCTATAAAAAATAACTGTATAGAGTGTTTTCCATAATCAGTGATGAAAAAAAAGGTCATCCAAAGAAATAACTATTTCTACGGCTTACAAATTTGAAATTATGTAGTCTCTAGCTAGAACATGCAACATTAGATGACCCTAAAGAATATATTCATAACGACAATTTTATCGAAATCAAAACATCAATGTGTCGATGTTATCGACATTAAAACATCAATGTTTTTTCAGCTACACATTAGGGTGGGTCAAAAAAATCAACTATTTTTTTTTTACAATTAATACGGAAAAATGGGTTACTAGGCACCTTA
>JACEII010000007.1:3577066-3658286 GCA_014332785.1 Antheraea mylitta | reverse complement strand
CTATTGCTATCTGTCACTCAATAAAGAACGTTGTTTAAATTTATAATCCTCAATGGAAAGGGTTGGTTTAAGTATTCTATAAGTGCCAAAGTGGAAGAGTTGTGCTTTGCTTATTTTTGATGGTATAAGTGGGTGGTGAATTTGAATATTTACGTCTCGTTTTTTTATATTCTGAAAAGACTTGTGAAATTACCACGTGTTATAAAACAAAGTCGTGTGCCACGTCTGTCTGTCTGTTCGCAATGAACTCCAAAACTACTGGACGGATTTTCATGTGGCGTTTATCATTAGATAAAGTGATTCCTGAGGATTTATAAATTGTCAAAGCTATTTTTTTATTATCAGGGCCGAACACTGTCCGCCGGTCCTGCTAGTCTTTTATAGAAATTATACTAACACCTCCATAAGAATATTAGGAAAGGGGGAGAAGTTTGCTTTCTTTTACTGACAAAGGGGGATGGGAGACTAGAAATGGCTACAATTATGCGGACGTGTATAGAAGCTTAGAGAGAACTCTAAAATTCAGTTCAGTCATTTCAAAGATTAGTTTAGATAAGTAACTGAACACTTTTATTTCATTTATATATTATAGGTTTTGAGTAATAGATGCTCAGTCTAGCATCTTATTATATCGAACCGGTGTCGAACAATGTTTTAAGGTCTATAACATAAATGGGCAAAGTACGGGCCAACTCCGGCCCGCGACCGTATTTAATCCGGCCCGCCGAGGGTCCATCCCTCCCAAATATTCAAATTTGATATGTCTCACACGCCTACGAGGCGTAAAAGTAGAAGGTATTTTGTTTATTAAAAGCTTTAATACATAATGCATTTTTTTCTATAATTCTGATCCTCCTCTAGAATTTTTAAAATTTTGTGGCCCGCCATTAAAAAAGTTTGCCCGCCACTGGTCTATAATATAAAGTACTAACTGTGCCCGTGACTTCGTCCAAGTGGAACCTAATTGAATTCTAACTATTATCTACTTTTCTCTCGTAGTCACGCGTCGTCATTAATATTACAATAAGTTTTGGTAGACGGAACCGATTTTAATGAAACAGAGACGAATTGTTAATTGAAGATATGCTTTATGGTTTTTGATTTTATCATGAAAGCAGTATTTTAACAGTGATGCGTGTTCAAACAAACCGACAGACAAACATTTCTAAATATTATTGAAATGTATTTTATTGTTTATTCCTAGACACCTGTTTGATTTTTTACACAAATGTAAAAGTACAGACACGTTAGATTTACATTGTTATTATACGTGTTATGTATGTGGTAGAGCCACGCTGAAGCTATTACAGGTTTTAGCATTAATGGGTCGACTCATCAGGTGTAGTACCACCCTCTCACAGAAAACCGACGTGAAGTAATAGTTGCGTTTCGTTCGGTCAGTGAGAGCGCCAGAGGCCCACCTACCTTTCCACTAGACACAGGCTGGCAACGCACTTGCGATTCCCCTGGGGTTGCAAGTTTCTATGGACGGCGGTGATCACTTATCATCAGGTGATCCGTCTGTTCGTTAGCCTCCTATGATGACATAAAAAAAGATTATTGTTTTTGATTTGACTTAATCTATTGTCTACATTACCTACATAATATACGTGAGGTCGTCACTGGAATGTTATTGATCTTACGCACTATCTCCTCTACGTGACTGATAAAGTGTATTTATCTTAACGTGAGTCGACTGATGTAATGCGTCCGCTCGCACCATTGACCCTGCCCGTGGCATTGACAGGTTTGGAGCTTTTGCACGCTCGATTTCAACCTTTTATATTCTCTCTCTCGGCCGTGAAATTTGCCTTGTTCTTAGATTTATAAGGTAAATGTTAAGGATCGTTCAAGTATTACGTAAGCAGAATTTGTGTAATTTATGATTGACCCCTCCCCCTGCTCAGCAAATTAAAGCAATGCTCTTACCCTTTCTCCCATACTTACGTTAAACATTTGTATAAGCATTAGCAGACCTAGACATCCAGAGTCAAAAATAAGCAAAGTAGTTAAACATGTTTTTGTTGTTGAAAATCGCGTTTTTTCACGAATTATACCTAGATAAATAAACATAAAAAACAACCCTTTGTTAAAATACCATATTTGATTCAAATCGTTAGAGCCGTTTTCCAGATACACGAAATAAATAAATATAGAAAAATAAAGAAATACTTACAAAAGAATTGCTCGTTTAATGTTATAACGTAACTATATAGTACGTGGTTAAAGTAAATGCCGTTTGCATCGAAAGATTTAATTATTGGTACTTGTAATGATAAAATTTAAAGACTCAATATCATACAATTACACTATAGTCGCACATATCTATATATATATATAAATCCAGTGTCATGATGTTTGTCCATGATGAACTCCGATACTACTCAATCACTCTTCATGAAAGTTGGCATTTATGTATAATTTGGCCCAACTTAAGAGAAATGATAATTTATATTTCGATAAATGGCCTCAATATTCTTGTATTACAAATTAAATGATTGTTAATGTTGATTATTGTCATTCATTATAAGTTTCATGAGTCTCGAACAGATGGCGCTTTAAAGGAGTTGGTTGACAGAATACTATACGACCTACTGTTATACATGTCTCATAGATGGCGTCACGTTTTAATTTTGAGTTTCTGATCCCCAGCAACGGGTGTATAGGTCAGCTAATAGCTTATACTTCTCTGGTTGTAGTTCACTTGTATATTTCTTTCTTTATTGTTTCTCATCCTATTCAATCCGGTGTCCAAAATAGAACTATTCTGGGACTCCCCGTGACGCGCTTATACGTAAAAAAGAGGGTGGATGTTTCTGGAAGTCTGACGTCATTATTCGAGAGATTCGTCAGGATTTCAGACTTGTGTTTATTTTATTGTTTTCTCACAATAGACGCAGCGATAAGTTATCACTGTCTGTGTTCCTGTTTCTCTTAACTTGATTACTCATCCATTGTTTATTTTTAATAACAAGTTTGTAACAATATATATTTATAAACTAGCGACCTGCCCCTGTTTCACATGGGTGCAGTGTACTAATATCGTCAGTGTCTAAAGACGACGTGAAGTAACAGTACTTGTAAAGTATGAGTTTCATTCGGTCAGTGAGAATGTCGGAGATCCACCTTACATACCCTCCCCTTCCTCCTTTCCCCTCATTCCCCCCAAACATAGGGCTGGAAACGCACTTGCGACTCCTCTGGTTTTGCAAGTGTCTATGGACGGCGGTGATCACTTAACATCAGGTGATCCGCCTGTTCGTTTGCCTTCTATGATATAAAAAAAAAGATATGGATCCATTTTCTGGCCCTTGAATATTTATAGAAGTCTTAGAAAGTTTAAAGAATTTTTACACAATCATTACTTTAGTTACCCGTTCTTTGAAATCGCTGTCTTCTATGACATTAATTCAAATTATATACTGTAAATGGCGATTTTGATGTTCTTTTTTAAATGATAATAAAAACAATTTCAGAGTCCGTTGAATAGTTTAGAAAAATTCAGGGAACGGTAACGATTTAGATTTTATAGTATTTATTCATAAAGGTTTTGCATAATATTTGTTTTTATATCATAGGGGCAAACGAACATGTGGCTCACCTGATTTTAAGTGATCACCAACGCCCATAGCCAGTGTTGGTAAGGAAGGGTGAGGGAGAATGTGGAAGGAGGGAAGGGAAAGAGGGGGTCGTCCTTCGGCACTCTCGTTAACCGATAGAAACGCAACAATGTATAACTGTTATTTCACGTCGGTGTTTCTGTGGGTCGGGTAGTAGTACTGCGGGCGAGCCGACCCATTCATGCTGAAACCAGTTATAGCTTCAGAGTGGCTCTACCACTTTCAACTCTTGAAAATTACAGATTAAGCTCAGAATATGGTTTAATTACTAAACGTACAATCATGCACACATATCTTTTTCCTCATAACAAGTATTGGTTACTTTGTATTATCATTTATATTCTATATTTAGTATCTATATCCAATATTGTTATGTATTTAGTATTAATTGTGCACGTGATTCCTTGGGTCATGTAGTTCAATGCCTTTTTATGCAAACATTGTATGAAACTTACAGTTACACAGGAACCAGTTTTACGCGAGCTATGTTTTGTATTAATATACTTGTTAGTTAGGGTTCTTATTTATTGGACGGTTATTTTCATGTTGTTTTCGGTTACTATATTTCTGTTGTTTTTTTTAATTAGCACGGTTTATGTGACGTCATTATGTCTGATGGTAGACACAGTACGATTCAAGAATAATGCTGCCCGGTGAAAATGTTTCTTAAATTTGATTTATTCCTTTGTGACTCTTTGACTTTAGCTAGGAGAAAAAGATATATAATTTTTTACTTTGTCGTGTTTGTTTTTTGATGTAACATTAACGTTGTCTAATACTTCCCCTTGTTCTTGTTCTGCTTATATTGTGTTTGTCGGTAGTTGGGTGGTATTAGAGTTAACATAAAGTGTCAATCCACCGGATTTAAGTACGGTATGGAACTCGAGTCGCAGTAAGCGTGTTTCTTTGTTATTCTCTAAATCATAGATTTTGCGGTAGTTCGCTGTAGCCATGAAGGCCCATCAGGACAATAGTGTATTCAGTTAAAAAAAAAAAAACAGATTTTGCAAAAAAAAAATGTGTGTACTTCACACGTGCTAGAAATGAATCTTAAGAAAGCGAGAAGAGTGTATATCTCACTGTTGCGAAACACTGCTGTCATTCTGGCCGACACAGTGTTTATCTCCCACCACTTTTCGTCACACAAACGGTTGCTGATCAGAATTTAAAAGCCCTGCCATATGAAATTTCACAAAAAAAAAATCTTTTGTAAAATGTAGTGATAACATACGACATGTATAAAAATGCACTGTTTGCCCTTTTTGACCAATAGAAAAACGTATATTAAAGAAGGATTATTTCCTACTGGATTACAATACAACGCAAATTACCCAATTATCCTTACTGCGGGGCCTCGAAATTAATTATTTGAGGTCACGAAGTCAATCTATAAGATCGGTCGATTATTGTAATTTATTAATCATGTCAGGTTTTATCTAAAGTTGACTCTTAATTTGGCATGTTTCGTAGATTTATTGTTTATCTAATGTGGATTGTTTATTATTTATACATATATTAGCGAGCCCGGCGGTCGTTGTCCTATACTGATAATAAAAAAAAATTATCTAAAAGTCAATCGCAGCGGCACCGACCGGGTCCAATTGTGAACCCGTTCTAAGCCGTTCTCGAATCCACTCGAATACGCACACAAAATCTCATCAAAATCGGTCCAGCCGTTTAGGAGGAGTTCAGTGACATGCACACGTACAGAAGAAATTTATATAAAAAGATGAAGAATGTAAATTTAACGTGTCAATACTTTTTAGATTGTTGTGGTAACATACATTACAAACATTTTTAGAAATGTCTGTTTGTCGTATGTGTTTGAACACGAATCACTATTAAAGTACTGCGTTTAACCCGGTTTATCCGTCGGACGTTGTCCTGCCTTGATAATAACAAAAATCCTAAAAGTCAACCGCAGCGCCACCTACCGGGTCCATTTGAGAATTTAAACCATTCTTGAATCCACTCGAAAAATGTCATTGAAATCTGTTCAGCCGTTTTAGAGGAGCTCATTCACATACGTATAGATGAATTATACATATATCTATATATTAATACGTGAAGCAAATAAATTGTACCCCTTTTTAACCTATTTTCCGTCAACGGTTGAACTTGAAATTTGGCAGTTAAAGTTTATATGGCGGAGAAGTGCAGAAAGCTGTTTATTTTATATAAAATGCATTAGAAGTATATTAAATTAATTAAAATATGCAGTACTCACACTACTACTCGAATTTTACACAACATATACGTGTGTACGTACGTAAATAAAAAAGACATTTTGATAGTCGTCAATAATTACGAAGATCAAAAGAGGTTGTGAAAGAGGTTGCTATGTTCGACTGTATGTATTTTTTAACTCTTACGTTCCAATTACCATTTTTCATCCTACATTCAGCAATGGTATTATAAAATATAACCATTATTGTAATGTTTATTATTTTTTATGGTGAACTCACTTCAAATGCTAAAAAAAAGCCAAATAATACTTTGTATAATCAAAATAAGGATTTTGTTCATAAAAGTCATCCATGACTTAGACCTCCGCGGTTACAATGTTGCAATTCAACCTCATGTAGCAACAAAAAATAATTTGTTCTCAAACGCTAATGTTGTATTAAAAACATCTTTGTCTTGGATTCACCATTTGATTGTATTGTGCATCCTTTACTTTTCCAAACGATGATACTGGGCATATCACTATTTCTCATAATGAACAGACTACATTGAATTCAATATCATCCAGAAATACCACCCACCCATGGTGTCGTGTAAAATAAATTGAAAATTGTGTTATGGGTTGCGATAAATTTCTTTATTTTCGTAAAGTTATGTTGACTTAAAATTTGAGAGCTTTATTTACCACGTGGTTTTTGATTCAAATTTATAATTAATTTTAATTTTCATTTACACATAGATTTTTTTATTATGTTTATATTATTAAAGATCATGGCAAAGGGCAAATAAATGAGTAGCCATGATGAAAACCTTTGATTATAGAAGTATACCCTTTGACAAAAGAACCCTAATAAAGTTCAAACTTTAAAAAAATTAATTATGGTCGAATGTCGACCACTAGTATAAAGATATTATGTGATGCATTATTGTTATGCAATGTATAACAAATTATCGAAGTAATATTTGTTCTATTGTTTTTTATACATAGTCGGTTACTATTGTTGACAATGACAATGTTCAATTTGGATGATATCGCAACGACCGAACAAGCATGCATTTTGCAAACAGAATTGCATTTGAAACAGAGAGAACTTCACAATGCTCACATTCAAAGTCTACATAACACAACGAGTATTCATTTCATTATCGAATCGTTGTTACGAATTGCAACATGGTGTACAAAACATTGCAGTATGTACTAGCTGTTCTCGCGACTTCGTCCGTGTGGAATTTGGGTAAACGCAGAGAATGCACTCAATCGATCTCATGCCGCCCCAACCATAGCGGAAGACGTACACTGTGGGGTTTTAGTCCGTGCGAGTCGGACATAACCCACCCTCTCCCCCGCGAGATTTTAAGGGATTTCCCCACGTAAAAAAAAAGAAAATGCACTCAATACAAAGAAAAACCCTATAGTCCGATGAAGCTGTAAAGGCCTAGAAAGGCCAATAGCGTAGTCAGTTCGAGAAAAAAAGAAAAGAAAAATCCTGATTTTGAGCTATTCTTCATTGGTGCTCCGCTTCTATTAATCTTAGCCTGATGATATATCTATAGCTATATCTATAGCCTGTAGTCTTCCTTGATAAATGAGCTATCTAAAACCGAAATAATTTTTCAAATCGGACCGGTAGTTCATGAGATTAGCTTCTTAGACTTCAGCTTTATGTATACATTGATAGTGTATATTACATCGGACAACT
Organism: Antheraea mylitta; assembly: GCA_014332785.1. NCBI lineage: Eukaryota > Metazoa > Arthropoda > Insecta > Lepidoptera > Saturniidae > Antheraea > Antheraea mylitta. The sequence continues at coordinate 3,650,782 of JACEII010000007.1, read as the reverse complement.
GGTAATGCAGTGGCCTCTGTGGATTACGGACATGCATTTAACATGTGGGTACGTCAGGGTGGATCTCATTTATGGCATGTTCAATTTTTTTTTTTCAGGATTGTTCTGAATAGTTGCTAAATATATAAAAAATCATGCAGCTCTTAATTTTAAATTGTAACTCTACTACAGTTTCTGTTATAACTTTGTTTTTTTTTTTAAGTCATGAACTAATGAACATATTATATCGACACATATCCATTTAGCAAATTTAACAAAAAAAGGTATGTTGTTATTTTGTGCTAATTTTACTGACTCAATAATTATTCGAGGTCAGAATCAAAGTTTTTGTCAATTCCATTTCCATTTTTATCGTGGTCTAATTATTCAAATTGTAATTTAAATTCTAGACGGTTCTATTTTGAAATTTAAAATTTGTGAATACTGAAAAGTAAAAATTCCAAACTACAATTCTGGAAGAAAACCTGGATTATACATATAGCCAGGCCTTTATTTTTTCACTTATTTCTTGGGGATAAACTAATCTTCGAAAATTGTAAGTTCATATTTTTTTATGACCTCTACTACAGAGACAAACGAGATGCTGTAACTATTCAAGAAATGTATAATCGTTTTCTATTTGAATAACTTTGACCTATTAAAAATTCATTTTTTTTTATAAAAGTTACCAACATCGTTTTTTTTTTTCAAACTCTTATTTTGGTCTTTATGGCAATTTTTCGATATGTTCGAAAATTCCTTTAAGAACACTCACCCCACAAAAAAGCCCTGGATATAATTATAGTCTGATAATTTTAAAATTAAGATTTTATATATTTGGAACATATTTAGGACTATCCTTGATTGGCATTGAGGAATAGGATATATGTAGGATGGATGAAATGGCGAAATGTATCTGGGGTAGCTTGTGATCCACGAATGCCTTTGAAACTTAAGGGGAAGGTTTATAATATGATAAGACCGGTCATGCTGTATACATCTGAGTGCTGGGCTACGAAAGAGACGGATGAGAGAAAATTACATGCGGCAGAGATGCGAATGTTAAAGTGGATGTGTGGTGTAACTAGAATGGATGAGATTAAGAATTAGTATATTAGAAGCAGTTTGAAAATAGCACCAGTGACAGAGAAGTTGAGGAGTAATCGGTTAGCATGGTATGGGCTTGTCATGAGGAGAGATGAAAACCTTGTAACTAGAAAAGTGTTGAGTATGATAGTGGACGGATATACGAGTAGAGGAAGACCGAAAAAGACTGTGTGAAAACCGATATGTCCGTAAAAGGTCTAAATACTGAGATGACATCTGACAGGAGAGAATGGAAAAAAAAACATGTGGTGCCGACCCTACTTAAGTGGGATAAGGGTAATGATGATGATGATGATGATTCAGGACTATCCTGAAGAAAAATTCGAACATACCTTAAATAAGGACCACCGTTAGTGTACATCATATGTTTAATTGTATATTTAATACAACTAGTGGGCGCCCAGTGGTCGACATTCGATTCATTATTTGATTTTTTAAAGTTTGAACTTTATTAAGGTTCTTTTGTCAAAGGGTATTATAGGGTATACTTCTATAATCAAAGGTTTTCATCATGGCTACTCAGTTATTTGCCATGATTTTTAATTATATAAACATTTTAAAAAATCTGTGTAAATGAAAATTAAAATTAATTATAAAATTGAAACAAAATCACGTGGTAAAGCTCTCAAATTTTAAGCAAACATAACTTTACGAAAATAAAGAAATTTATCGCAACCCATGACACAATTTTCAATTAATTTTACACGACACCATGGGTGGGTGGTATTTCTGGGTGATATTGAATTAAATGTAGTCTGTTCATTAAGAGAAATAGTGATATATATAGCTCAGTATCATCGTTTGGAAAAGTAATGGATCCACAATACGATCTAAAGGTGAATCCAAGACAAAGACGCTTTTAAAACTACCATTAGCTTTTGAAAATAAATTATTTTTTGTTGCTACATGAGGTTGAATTGCAACGTTGTAACTGCGAAGGTCTAAGTCATGGATTACTTTTATGAACCAAAGTCTTATTTTGATTATACAAAGTATTATTTGGTTCATTTTTTTATTAAATCATCATTTGAAGTAAGTTCACCATAAAAAATAATAAACATTAAAATAATAGTTATAATTTCATTGTTGAATGTAGGATGAAAAGTGGTAATTGGAACGTAAGAGTTAAAAAATACATACAGTCGAGCATAGCAACCTCCTTCACAACCTCTTTTGAACTTCGTAATTATTGACGCCTGTCAAAATGTCTTTTTTATTTACATGTGTGTATATGTTGTCTAAAATTCAAGCAGTAGTGTGAGTAGTGCATATTTTAATAAATTTAATGTACTTATAATGCATTTTATATAAAATAAACAGCTTTCTGCACTTCTCCGCTATATAATAAACTTTAACTATGCCAAATTTCAAGATCACCCGTTGACGGCAAATAGGTTAAAAAGGGGTACATTTTTTTTGCTTCACGTATTAATATATAGATAATTGTTAATAGCGTGTGAACGAAACATTTAACTGATAACACAGTTTAATAAACATGTTAATAGGCCATTAGGTGTGGTCATAGATTGTAATTGGACCAAACATATGGCATTTATTTTTCTTATCTTATCGAGTAACAATTAACCTTATATAATTCTTTGGATGGCGTTCCCATGTTTCTGTACGCGATTTTCTGTTTTTTATTTGTTACTGGCTTTAGTCCGTGGCGTTGCTCACTTTAATATTGATCTCCATACCTTATGCCCATTTCATAAATTTCATAATCGAGTATTTAAATCGTGGAAATATAAATAAACTTCTTGGCATCTATAATCTAATTTTTTATTTTCCCGTAGACTATTGGTCCGCACCTTTTTTCTGCCTTAGTTTGATTTATTATTTATTAATGAGTCCGGTGGACGTTATCCCACCCTGATAATTAAATAAATATTGACAAATTGTATACCCAAACCTTCCTCAACTTTATCTACTGGTGAAAAGCGCGTTAAAGTCCATTCAGTACTTTTTGAGTTTATCGTGAACAGACAGACAGACAGACGCTGTAGGAGACTTTGTTTTATAATATGCAATAAATGATATAAGACAGTTGGTTAGCCGTGTGATGCTGGCAGAGTAGAATAGCGTCACCCCTTTATCTTCCGTTCGGTATCATAAAAAGTGTCTAAGGGAGTCCGAGATAGTACTGACCACTTATAGCTTTCTCACGGTGATACTATACCATCTGTCCGAGTCCTTCTCCGATGGTTCCAGAAGAACAAGGACGAGTATGTGCACCTTAACATATTCTGCATATCTGATCGCTTCCATTACTGCACTGGGCGCCATTGCCGAAATCGGTTGAAACGACCATGATCATTATCAAGATTATTAAAATTTTTTATTATTCAAAACTCTTAAAATACTTTATTGCTCTTTTGTGTGAACTCATCTTGAATACGCATCCAAAATTTGGAATCCTTCTTACAATATTTATACTAGTCCTATTGAACAAATACAAAAATGATTTCCTCGTTACATACAGTTTAAATCTAAAATAAGTTAACCAAACTACATATTACGTTGTAAAAATATCATATACTTCCATTGTATAAGCGAAGAAAAATAGCTGATATAGTATATCTCTTTTTATACTCAATGGTATTTGTTTATTGTTCGGAATTGCTGAGTAAGATTAATTTGTACCACCCGTACATAGTAGGAATTGTAATGTACTTTATAACCCGATTGTTAAGGCAACCTATAGGCAAAATTTTTACATAATTAGAGTTGGTAACAGCGTAAATCAATTGATTAGCGATCTGAATGTAGATCAGTTAAACACAGGCTTACAGAAACTCAAATGCCATCTAAATTCCAGTTTTTTTTTTTTAATTTGTAATTTCCTTATACATTGTATCTATATTTTTTTAAAGCTACTTGCGGAATCTTGTAAATGGCATTCAAATATGTTTATATATGTTGTGACTATTTTTTTTGTCTAGCTGTAAGTTTTCCTAAGAGTTTAAAATAAAATAAGACAGTATAATTGATTACTAATTTCTTCTAGGAGGATGAGAGTAACTGGAGCGAAAACTTTAAATCGCATCACGACAGCAAACCGCGTGGCAACGAGGCGGTTTCCCTCGACGTTTCTTTCCCTGACGCTGATCAAGTCTATGGTAAGTTCTTGCTGTTCTGTTTCAAACAACTTGCAATAGAGTTTTTGGCGTGATCTTAGTCTGTCATGTAGTGATTTTTTTATTCATAATCTTGTGTTATTCGACTCTATACTTTGTAATATTAGTGGCATTTTAGGTAATATAGTTTGATTATTGTGCACAAGTGAAGTGGTTGCCATATAATATCACGGAGCAAGAATTCCGAGATGCCACAAAAACTCACTGGAAAGTCACAAGTGACAACAAGGAGGCCACCGTGTGAATATGGAAATAAATATGACGTATTCAATAATATATTAAAATTTTTGTTTTCAAGTAAAAGATGCCTAAACATTTATTTTCATGAAATAAAAAAAATTATATAGCGTGGCGACGCATGCAGTGGCGACGCGTCACCACATCAACAGTCAGTCTGACCCGCCGTTATAAATGTTTCACATCTTATCGATACATACAATAGGAATGTATATCTAACGTGTATTGCAGCTGTAGTAATAATAATACATTTCAATAAATTTTAGAAATGTCGTATCTGTTTGTATGAACATGTTAAAGTACTATTGGGTTCATGATAAAATCGATTCGGTCTATCAAAATTTGTTGTAAATTGAATGACGACGCGACTTAAGTACGAAAGAATAGTAGTTAAGTAAATGGACACTCGGATGATTTTATTAATCGCTGTTTTTTGATGTCAAAAATTTATAAGCGCGGGTAAACCTGATTGAACCTGAAACATGCGTGGCGAGTGTGTGAGACGTGGCGACGTGATGCCATGCGCAAGCGACTGCGTAATCTCTCTTGGCGCACTGACCTCGCATACCTATAAAGTAATTTGAGAGTGGTTCAATTCGGACGATTTCGATGTCTCACATCTGCCAGGCGTCCCGTGTAGGCACAATTTTTTTTTACATAAGGCTTCACGCGGACGAATTTTCGGGCACAAATAATCAAAAATAAAGCAGGTTCATCTACGGATGTAATAGTTTTTTTTTAGTTGGATTCATTTGGAGTGTTTTAATACAGGTATTCCAGAACATACCGACGGATTCGCTTTATCTACGACGACATCGGATGAGCCTTACCGTCTCTACAATTTAGACGTGTTTGAATACGAAGTGAACAGTCGGATGGCAATCTATGGAGCCATACCGTTCATGTTCGCCCACGGGTATGTTATCTCCTTCTGTCTATATTACAAAGATAAAAGATTTGTATCTTTGTAACGAATAAACTAGAACAGTACTGAACCGGATATAAACATTAGCTCACCATTAAAATATCTATTTCTAGAAAAAAAAAAGCAGACTAGAACTAGACTTCGATAATGTAAACCAAGGTGTCAAAGACTTAGCGATAAGGTGCCTTGCATTAAATACTGTTTCAATACATATAGATTATTTTTTGAATTATTAGAAATATATTACTAATTTAAAATTTTTAATGTAAACAAAGCACTAATAGTGCGAGCCGTGAGGGTCAAAAATCTTTAAAAATAAAACATTACATAAAAGTTAAATACGTATTAAATACTTGCTTCAAAAAGGTTTCGTACTAAATGCACCGCGCTCGCCCGAGACAAGTTCGCGTTATCTTTTTTCGCAAGTCTAACCTAACCAAAGCGAGACAAAAGAGCAAGATGGCGAACATTCAGGGAGCGCGGTGCATTTAAAACGTAACCTTTTTAAAGCAAGTGTTCAATACGTATTTAACTTTTTTGTAATAATACCGTATATGTCTGCAGTTTTGCGCGTTATATGCAAAAGCTAAAAGTTTTGATAAATTTTTCAAAATCGGAATATCGATTAGTAATTCGTACTCGATGGAATATGCATGTCTATTTTTTTTTTTATTGTGGCACGTCAAAGTGACTGCACTGTGCCTGATGGTAAGCGCAGTACAATACAAAAATAATAGCGACCACCGATTGACACACTGTCCATCGCCGGTCGCCACTATCATGCCGGCCTGCGATAAGCTGGATATGCACAGGCTGATCCCGAAACGCGACCCGTAGAAGCGAATCGCTATGACGGGCTTTTTCGCTATATACATGGTGGTTGCGACCCAGTCGGGTTGTAAAACCCTACCACCCCGCTTTTGCCATTGCCCCGTTCGTTATTCAGCAGGGTGCACCACATGCAGGTGAGGTTAGCTTGGGTGTCTCAAGTCTTATGATGTTATTCGACACCCCTTACACCCCACAATGATATAATGCAAGAGATCAGGACAATCATTGCAATCGATTCCAAAATCGATTTACCAATTTCGAAATCGATACCAAGAAATATCAATTTGTCGATAGGATGAAACGTAGTGTCGGCGTGTTCTGGCACAACTCGGCCGAAACATGGGTCGATGTGGTCAACTACGCGGACAGTACGGTCGTCTCCTCACTCGTTAATCTCGTCACCGGGGGTCAGAAGAGGAGAGTCGATGCTAGGTAATGTATTTTTTTTAATTATTATCACCTTCTTCGACACACAGATCCCTCTCACAGAAAACCGACCTGAAGTAACAGTGATCGCATTATTGTGTTTCGATCGGTCGGTGAGAGCGTAGGGAAGCCCACCTCCCTTTCCCACTTTTCCTCTACTCCAGCCCCTAAACACAGGCTGGCAACGCACTTGCGACTCCCCTGATGTTGCTAGTCTCTATGGACGTCGATGATCATTTAACATCAGGTGACTAGCCTGTTCATTTGCTGCCTATGATATAAAAAAAAATATCTTTATAGGGGTTGCCTTAATTGTAATTTGATATGGCGGATTAGTAATCGAAATTTTGCTACAACTTTTTAGTTGTGTTAGAGATAGGATTATTCCCAGAAAGATGAACTTTACCCAACAGTGGACATTTTTTGAATCAATCAGCGCATGGGCTGTCTAAGTAAAATGACCGCAGTTACTTTTATTTTATTAGACCTAGAAAAATTGATTCACTCTGAAAAGTCGATGTTAAATTATTCCTATAATTAAAATATAAATTAGGAAAATGTAAATAACTAGCCTCTGCCCGTGACTTCGTTCGCGTGGAACAGAACAGATATTCTTTATTTCTAACACGCAGCGGAAGCTCTCAAGAGGAAAAAACAAAACGATTTTGAAACATATCCTATAACCAAATCGGACCATTAGTTCCTGTGATTACCTCCTAAAACGTCACAAACTCACAAACTTTACCTCTTTATAATATAAGTATAGACTAGCGGGCCCAGCTGATGTTAGGACACCTTGATAATAAAATAAATACTAAAATTCAACAGCAGTGAAATTGTGAATCTAAATTTTTCTTGAATCTACCTGAGGACACAAAAAAAAATTCACAAAATTCTGTCCAGTCGAGTAAGAGGAGTTCAATCACATACAAACGGACAAAATAATTTTTATATATACATTTTTTCTATTCGTGTGTATGTCACTGAACTCCCTCTAAACGGTTGGACCGATTTTGGTGAAATTTTGTGTTCCAGTGAATCCGAGAATGGTTTAGATACAATTGGACCCAGTAGGTAGCGCTGCGGTTGACTTTTAGGATTTTTTTAAATTATCAAAGCAGGACAACGTCCACAGGGACCGCTAGTTATATATATATAAAAACAGTGACAATAAATCAGCCAATTACAAAAATAAAATAATTTCAAGATGAGTTAAGATGATATTGCTTTAGCTTGGTTTTATAGTACGACGAGCACAGTCGATAAATAGTTGTCGATAAATAGTCGTTGACTATACATTTTGTTATAGCGAGAAATCGCATTTTCTACTAATCTCAAATGGTACAAACGCTAAAGACTGTAATGTTTTTTCAACTAGGTTCATGAGCGAATCCGGTATCGTAGACATGTTTGTAATGTTGGGCGACAAGCCGGCTGATGTCTTCAGGCAGTACACGACTCTTACCGGAACTACGCCACTGCCACCTGTAAGTTTATTTTTTTATCATCTCGATTAAATGTAAGTTTTGACGAAATCGATATCGAAATCTTATCGACACCATATGCACTAGTGTTAATTCGAGTTTGTTTTATTATCAGGAGATTAGATATATTTTTAATTTCGTATTTATCTTTCCAAACCCAATGACATAGAATCAGTCATTTTTTAGATCTAAAAATAAAACAAGGTTTTTAATACAAGAGTACGCTTAAAAACGTTTTATTTTGATGCGAAACATCTACAGACGGAGGATAAAACTAATTGATGGCATGGCGACGCAAAACACGAACTTTGCACTATTAACGAAATATTCAAAAAAAATTGCAACCCTATCTGTATAAACATAAGATTCAAGTTGTTTTTCCTTTTTTTTTATTTAATAAAAATAAAGATTTATGTAATACAATAAATAAACAGTCATTATTTTATGAAAAAAAATTGTAATGCTTTATCTTTTCATTACCCCATAGCTAATTCTAGTTTTAATCTGTTCTTTTATGTATATAACTTATACAAAACAATCGATGTTTCACATCTGCCAGGCGTTCCGTGATGGCTTAATTTTTTTTCTTTTATTTCTCTGAAAATATCGATTAAAATGATGATGAAAAATGTAACGGCTATCTCCAGAGCGACCAAAGAGATTGATAATTTTTGTTACACACCTCTATGGTCAAAGACATTCTGGCCAAACAATTGTAAAGTAAATTTTTGTGAACTTGTTTTTTTCTTGTTGAAGTGACACATCTATAGATGGAGAGTAAACCTGACTGTTGGCGTGGCGACGCGAAACACGAAATGTGCACTATTAACAAAATACTCAAAAACATTTGCAACCCTATCTGTATAACCATAAGATTCAAACTGTTTTTTCGATCAGTCATTCTACTAGTGTTACACGGCACACCCGGCAACACCCTTTGATAAATGCCGCCAAACACCGCGCCTTGTTAAATTTTTTGTTTATTAAAAATGGTTATTAATGTAGTAAAGTAAATAAATAGTCATTATTTTATGGAACAAATTTGTAAATTATCTTTTCATTATGCCGTAGCTGAATCCTGTCGTAATCTATTCATTTATGCATGTAACTTATACAGAACGATTTTTATATTTCACATCTTCCAGGTGTCCCGTGATGACTTATTTTTTTATTACAATCCCACGATTAAAACAAACATTGACATTGTCGACAGAAATTTTCACTCGCATATCACCAGTCTCGCTGGAACTATGTCGATGAAGCTGATGTTCGCGGGGTCGATGAAAATTTCGATGTTCACGACATACCTATGGATGTAATTTGGCTGGACATCGAATACACCGATCACAAGAAGTGAGTTTATGTATTTAATTTTATTATTGACAACTATGTACTATATACTATGTAATTATCTTATAGGCAATTATACTACGATTGTCTTTCGTAATTTGAATGTTCTAACAAGATGGTAGTAGTCTTGTTAGAACTTATTTTCCATCAACATAATTTGGGTACAATAGCCTTGTACTATGTAAAATGCTACCAATATTATAAAATACTAGCCTATGTCGGCAATTTCGTTCGCGTGGAATAGATTCTTTGGGCTAAAGTTAACACGCAACGGAAACCTTCAAGAGGAAAAATGCCCTCGATTTTTAAACGTTCTTCATTAGTGCTCCGTTCCTATTCGTCTTAGCGTGATAATATATAGCCTATAACCATCCTCGATAAATGAGCTATATAGAGTTGAAATAATTTTTCAAATCGGACCAGTAGTTCCTGAGATTACCCCCCCCCCCTCCCCCTCCCCCTCCCTACAACGTCGTAAACTCACAAACTGTACCTCTTTATAATATTAGTATAGATAAAATCAAATAAAACTAGGTTTTGAATAAAATATAAGTAGCTACATGAGTGACCACGATACCGGCAAAATCTCTAAACAAGTGACTTATTTATATTTGTTAATTCGAGCTAGAGTTGGGACACACTCTTCGAGTGCATATCGAAATTTATCGACTTTTTATTTCTTCCTATCGACTGCAAGTTCAATTATACTGATTTGATGATTGCGAGTCTACTTGAGATATCTAATTCCTATTAATAAGTAATGAATAAGTTCTGGTCTCAGGGATAATTATAATATGAAACATTTTAATAAGAGGAAAGTTGATATTGTCGACTTAAAACATATTCATATTTAACATTGGAGCCTAAAAAGTATATTTTATTTTGTACTTGTTTTAATATGATGTATCGTAAATCTTCTTCTACTGAGACAAAATATAAACAAATTCAAAAAATAATTGTCGGCTTTTGGTTTCATTTCTCACAAAATATGACATATGAATCGTAAATTTTTAGTTACTTCAAAATCTAACCTTTATAACTTAACCATGTACCAAAATTTCTTATACTATATAGAAACTTAAAATTAGAATATAGCGCCATCTATGATATATCTATACATACATAATATCCTATAGTTTTGTGTCAAGAAAATAATTTAAAGCGCCATCTGTTCAAGGCTTATTAAACATACAATTAATATCAATAATCAACATTGGCAATTATTTAAATTGTAATTAAAAATATTGAGGCCGTTAATTAAAATACAAATGATCCTATCTTTCAAGTCTATTTTTTTTTCTCGAACTGACTACGCTATTGGCCTTGTCTCAACAAAGGCTAAAACTAAGGCCTTCACAGCTTCACCGGACTACACTTTCAAGTCTGACCAAATTATACATAAATGCCAATGTTTCGTAAAGATCTGTTGCGTAGTTTCGGAGTTCATAGTGGACAAACATCATAACACTGGATTTTTATATGAGTTTATAGCGATGCGCGATGAAAATTTTCGACAGATACTTCACATGGGACCGTGAAAAGTTCCCCCACCCTTCGGAGATGGTCGCCAACCTCACGGCAAAGGGTCGCAAGATGGTCGTCATCGTGGACCCCCACATCAAGAGGGAAGCGGGGTACTTCGTGCACGAGGATGCCATCGATAATGGATACTACGTCAAGGATAAGGACGGAAAGGTCTACGAAGGTGAGGCCATATACAATAGTTTATCATATAAGAGTTGTATTAGTAGGTTTAGATAAGTTTAGTAGGTGGTAGAGCCACGCTGAAGCTATTATTGGTTTCAGCATAAATGGGTTGGCTCGTCCGGGGTAGCACCACCCTTTCACGGAAAACCGACAGTGCTGGCATTGTTTCGTTTCGTTCGGTCAGTGAGAGCGCCGGAGACTCACCTCCCTTCCCCTCTCCTCTCCCATCCCCTCACCCCTACCTTCCTCTCTCCCTTTCTCTCCATTCCCCCAAATACAGGCTGGCAACGAACGCACTTGCGACTCCTGGGGTTGCTAGTGTCTATGGACGACGGTGATCGCTTAACAACAGTTGACCCGCTTTTTTTTTTTTTTTCGAACTGACTACGCTATTGACCTGGCAAGGTCTTTACAGCTTCACCGGACTACTGGTTGACCCGCATGTTCGTTTGCCTCCCATATTATATAAAAGAATAATCTTGGAGTTGTGGTAGAGCCACACTGAACATATTCCTGGTTTCAGCTTGAATGTGCGGGCTCGCCCCCGCTACTGCCACCCGACACATAGAAACACTGACGTTAAGTAACAGTGTACGCATTATTACGTATCGTTCGGTTAGTGAGAGCGCTCGAGGCACACCTACCCTTCCCCCAAACACAGGCTGGCAATGCGCCTGCGGCTCCCCTGGTGTTGTAAGTGTCTATGGACAGTAGTGATCACTTAATATCAGATGACCTACCTGTTAGTTTGTCTCCTATGATATAAAAAAAAAATCTTGTTTATCAATAAAATTAGTAAAACATAGTCAAGTAACATTGTGTCGATAGTTAAGTGTAAATTGTTTATTTTTATACGAAGGTAAATATCGGTATTTCTATGACTGGTACATTGTTATATATAATAATTATTTTATTTATTTATTTAGCTTTTCTTGTTTATTATATCCTTAAAATATATTTAATCTACAGATAAAAAAAATGCTTTGCTTTCAAAATTTCTTTAATCTATTATAGTGTTTAAAAAAAAATCGGTTTTTTAAACACTAATAACTTAAATACTAAATGAAGCTCTTAGGTAACTGTCTTTTTATATATATAAGAACCAAGTGCCTAATAGGCAATATTTTCAAAATCATTGGAAATAAATCGAGTCCTATTCTGTGTGTTGCTCGTATAAGGGCAGGTTTCTATGAATGGATCTACATAAAAGATAATTCAATATTGTGGTAATTTATAATGAAATCTGTATATAAATAGGCAGAGAGGTAAACGGGTATGAACATCTCTCTCATCTCTCTCTTTTTCAGACGATTTTATTCATTCTTTTATTATCTTGTAGCTATTTATGAGCTTTAATGTTATCAACAAGAAAAGAATGGAAGTTTTTATTTCTCTATGGTCAAAGTTCGATCACTGGACGAGAACTCGTCTATATACAAACACAATACAGCCAACGCAACAAAACGCAGTATCGATTGTCCATAATGAAGTAACGATAATGCAGTACGGATTGTAAATAAGGCAGTATCGATTGTCGATAAAGCAATATCGATTTTCTTTTAACTGTACTGTCGTGTACCAGGTTGGTGCTGGCCTGGTTCCTCTTCCTACATGGACTTCTTCGATCCAGCAGTCTCCAAGTACTATTCGGAACGATACAGCTATGAGAACTTTCCAGGGACCAGCAAAGATGTACATATTTGGAACGACATGAACGAACCCAGTGTGAGTTATGTTTAACAGATTTTTTTTTATGTTTTTGACCTCGATTCGTGACAATGTATGTGTTATACTAGTAATCTCTGAAAAAATACAGTTATTCAAAGTGTAAATTGTAATTCAAATTTTGTAGGTAGTAGAGCCACGCTGAAGCTATTACTGGTTTCAGCATGAATGTGTCGACTCACCCGAGGTAATACCACCGGACTCACAGAACACCGATGTGAAGTAACAGTGTTTGCATTGTTGCGTTTCGATCGGTCAGTGAGAGCACCGAAGGCCCATTTCTCCTCACCTTCCCTCTCTCCTGTTCCCTTCCTCCCCCCCTCTCTCCCAACACAGGCTGGTAATGCACTTGCGACTCCACCGGTGTTGCTAGTGTCTATGGACGGTAGTGATCACTTAACATCAGGTGACTCACCTATTCGTTTGCCTCCTATGATATAAAAAAAGTCAGTCGCGAACACGATTTATGATGTGATGATATGTTTTACTAATGACCTTCACCCGGGTGTAATGCAGTTTTTCATTTTAATTAAATACTGTTAAGGGCAGTTTTGATCTACATGACGTATACAACAAATGTAATGTATTTAATTGGCTAAGAAGTAATACTGAAATGTATAAAATAACTTGGTAAATAACACATAATTACTTTTATAAATGATATAAAAATGGTTACTGTGAATTATCCTTTACATATAAATATATAGTAGTCCGGTGAAGCTGTTAAGACCTTGCTGGGTCAATAGCGTAGACATTTCGGAAAAAAAATTAATAAATATATATTAGTAGCTGCCTTCTTGCGCGATAAACAAATAGATATTTTCCTCGTGCAGGAAACTTTACTAAAACCAAAAATGCGTAGCCCGCGAATCACGAATTATAATATAATTCGAAATGACCGTACCGCCCGCGGGGGTGGCACCCTAATCTATTTTAAACGCTCCCTATATTGTTTGCCAGTAGATCCATCCGCTCTATCCAATATGGAAGTGTTAGTGTGCAGACTAGGATGACCGGACATCCGTCCGTCATAATAGTATCCCCGTATCTCTCGCCGAATAAAGAGTTATTAAAATCCGACTTAGAAGCGTTGTTTGAATTAGGAGACTCCGTCATTATAGCGGGGGACCTTAACAGCGGGAACGTCATCTGGAATAGTTCAACTACTTTTCGTAACGGGAAGATACTGGACAGACTAGGCGACGATCTAGCTTTTGACGTCATAGCACCTCCGGAACCCACTCACTATCAAGATAATTGTCGTCCGACAGTGTTAGACGTAGCTCTTTTTAAAAATGTCACGCTTCGGTTACGATTCATACAAGTCGTACACGAACTTGACTCAGATCACCGCCCAGTAATATTGCTATTAGGATCGTGCTCGGATGCCACCCCTCCGTCGGTCAGGGTGGCCGATTACGCGAAACTCGCGCGTTATTTCAAAGATAATCCGACGTCTCTAAGTTTAATCAGGATCCCGGACGCGTTGGTGTCAAAAGTCGACGCGGACCTGACTATCGATTCCCTGGTCGACTATCTTCAGACCGCTGTCAGGGAGACCTCGAAAGAGGTACAAGCGGTGAACGATCGCCGCTTTATACTCCCGGACGACGTAAGAAAGTTGATCACAAAAAGAACGCCGCGACTCGAGCTCACGACACTTATCCGTCTGTAGAGAATCGCGATCGGTTACGATTACTACGAAAGAAGGTTAGGACTCGTATTTCTGAGATCCGGGCCGACAGATGGGATAGGCTCCTGGAGGACATCCGGCCATCCCACCTGGCGTAATGGAAACTCGCGCGAACATTTAAATCAGACGAGACTATTCCGATGCCCCCTCTCGATAGAGGCCCCGGGTTGCCTCCCGCGTCGATAATATAGACAAGGCGGAGTGTTTCGCCGTGAGTTTAGAGAAACATTGTTCTCCGAACACAGCAAACACTGACCCTATACATATTGGATCGATCGAGACCTCGGTAGTGCACGCGTTAGCGTCCCCGTTGGCTGATACGCTAACTCCTATCACTTTTGATGAAGTATCGGATGCCATCAAGCGTCTAAAGCTTAGGAAGTTCCCAGGTCCCGATGGGACCAGGAACGAAGTACTCAGACTTCTTCCTGATCGCATCATAGCTTTATTGGTCTGCATCTTCAAAGCGGCCATGTCCCAGGGCCACTTTCCAGCCGCCTGGAAGAAGGCCGTAGTGATAGGCATACACAAGCCTGGCAAAAAAGCTACGCTTCCCGATAGCTATCGCCCGTTTATCCTGTTAGATACATTAGGTAAAATTATACGAGCGGCTCCTTCTGAACCGTCTCCAGGTTTCGATTCCAGATTTAAAATTAATACCACCTGAGCTGTTCGGATTTCGTGCCGAACACTCTTGTACGAATCAAGTACACCGCCTCACGGAGTACATTTTTTCTAAATTTAATGCTGATCCGAAACGTAAACCGAAACGCACAATTGCAGTCTTCTTCGATATCTCCAAAGCCTTCGATAAGGCTCATCCATAAATTATGTAAATTTCACGTGCCTGATAAGTTAATTCATATTATTCGCGGTTATCTCACTGATAGGACTTTCCGTTTTAAAGTGGATGGAGAACTATCCCCGCCCCTCCCTATACGCTCAGGTGTGCCACAGGGGTCCATACTCGCGCCCTGACTATTCAACCTGTACATCAGCGACCTACCTCGGTCTCCGGGGGTCGAGGTAGGTTGTTATGCTGACGATACAGTTATTTACACTTTTAGCTGGTGGTCGGACTTTCTTAGGAAGCGCATCGAAAAGGCCGTTTGCACACTCAATGAATGGTTTCGTCGATGGCGGATAGAAGTTAATCCTGATAAGAGTGCCGCAATACTTTTTGCCCCTTCGCGACGTAGTAATAACCTTGAGCCCATCAGGCTATATGAAGCCGATATACCGTGGGCCGGCGAGGTCAAATATCCCTGTGTTACGTTAGATAAACATTTAAAGTTCAAGTCACATATAGATAAAGTGCGAAACATAGCCGCTATGGTCTTAAGTCGTCTCCATCCTTTGCTTTGTTATAAGAGTAAGATGTCCCTGAGACACAAGCTCACCTTGTATAAGACATGTATCCGTCCCGTGATGACATATAGCAGTCCCGTTTTTGAACATATGTCGAAAGATAATTTTCAAAAGTTACAGGTTCTCCAGAATCGCGTTCTACATAAAGTTACCAGTGCCCCATGGTACGTCCGGAATAAGGATCTTCACAAGGATCTGGAGATGCCTTCTATCTGGGCGTACATTAAATCCCTTACTAGTACTTACTTCCAAAAAGCCGGGAATCATCCCAGTCCGTTAGTGGTATCCGCTGCAAAATACGAAACCGTACCTAACGCTGCGCGCTACAAAAGCCACCCGCGACATATTTTTACCGATCTTCCCGATGAAATAATGGCAGCGAACGATCAGTACCAGCCTGTCTCTCCAAACAGAGCGTGTTCACGCCCACACCCGCGTAACCACAGATCACGCCGCCTTGCTCTGGGGGTAAATTTCGCTCCCGCACACTAGGCCCCCCTCGGTAGCGGCTCAAGCCTAGGTCCGTTCCCTCGGTGTGGAGCCCTTGAGTGCGCTGCTCGCGCGATACAGTGACACAAAAATTTACATCACTGCTACAACACTACACGATCACCCACACACGTGCACGCCTACACGCTTACACACGGAAGTGGAAGAGTTTTATTTTTTTTCCCTTATGGAACTGAAAAAACTCTAATTTTCTGATAAAAAATATATGGAGGGGTTGTTGAGGCGTGTATGCTTGGTACACATATGCGTCTCAACAACTCAAACATTTTGCATTGCATGTAACAGGCAACAGCCATGCCGAGGTGTGCCGTGCACCCTTGAGCTAGTTGCCCAAATAAAATTGGCTGAGTGCCTTAAGCGCTCGCATTAGTAGTTCGGTGAAGCTGTTAAGACCTTGCTAGGTCAATAGCGTAGTCAGTTCGAAAAAAAAAAATACATATATATATATATATATACCATAATGGACTTTGTTAACGATCTTTTTATTATATACAATTCTGTTTTACATTTACCCTATTGTTTGCGATTTAAGCGCACAGAAATATGTTTGTTACGACATCACATTACAAATCTTTAAATTTTTCGGCTTTTCGATACTATAATATGTATTAATATACACATAAACTTTTCTATTGAATCACTCTATCTATTAATGAAAACTGTATTAAAATCCGTTGAATAGTTTAAAAGATCCAAGGGAACAGACATCGTAAACGACTTCATTTTATACTGTGTAAAAATAATATTAGTGAGAATAAATACTAACATTGTCTCTTTGTTGATGCGAATATTCTGTAGGTGCCGATAAACCTGATTATTAGCGTGGCGAGTGTGTGAGACGTGGCGACGCGATGCCACGCGTAAGCGACTGTGCACAATCTCTCTTGCCGCAATGAGCTCGCATACCTATAGTATAAACAGTGTTGTTACCTACGGGACACATGTGTTCCACATCTGCCAGGCGTTCCGTGACGGCTCATTTTTTTTTCTTTAATAGGTTTTCAATGGACCAGAGATCACGATGCCGAAAGACTGCAGACATTACAAGCCTCCTCAGGACGGTCACGAAGGATTGGCTTCCTATTGGGAACATAGGTTAGTATATATTAATATATTTTAAATTGTTAATTAAGCATTAGCTCACAAAAAAAAATACAGACCATGTTACTTACTCATAATGTACCTAATTTATATACTAGCCCCTGCCCGCGTCCTCGTTCGCGGGCAATAGTTACTCTGGGCTAACACTCGCACACAGCGAAAGCTCCTCAAGAGGAAAAAGACCCCGATTTTTAGACTTTCTTCATTGGTGCTCCGCTCCTATTACTCTTAGCGTGATGATATATAGCCTATAACCATCCTCGATAAATGAACTATATGATATTGAAAGAATTATTCAAATCGGTCCAGTCGTTCCTGAGATTACCCCCTACAACGTCACAAACTTTACCTCTTAGAAAATTAATATATATGAACAAATTTTTCAAAATCGATTAGATATTGGTTCAAGTTATCCATTTTAATAGAAGCAAATATATGTTTTCTCTTTATATATGGGAGTATATACATAATGTTTGTATAGTATATATGTGGGATATTGCTGGAGTTAGTACGATTAACCCTCTAAGGGGACGATGTTCAGAAAATTCCTTGTTAGTAGAACCATGTTATGAATATTATACTATGCTAAATTAATTTGAATTTTGAGCTTACTAATATTGTTACTGCTTAAAACGATTTATATTATATATAGTATTTTCTTTTGTCACCTGAGACCCACTGCTAAATAATATATTAGAAAATTATATTATAAAATTTTCTATAAAAAATATAAAATAGCGTCCACTATAATATTTAATAATAAATTTCCGCGAACTAACACCTTTTTCAATCAAATACTTTATCATAATGTTAAATCAACGTGTAATAACTGTAGCCACAGTAACGCGTGGCCCCGTCACATAGTATTGTCAAATATTAATTAATTGATACAAACAACAGGCACGTTCACAACGAGTACGGTCTGTGGAACATCAAATCCACCCACGAGGGTATGCTGAACCGAGACAACGGGAAGTATCGACCCTTCATACTCACCAGATCGACCTTCGCTGGTACTCAAAGGTCAGTTATTATACTTTTTACCAACTTATTCACACTCCTGGATCTGTTCACTCATTCATTAATATAAATTCTAGTGTTTTAATAGTTTTAATATTTAATTAATCCTCTTATTTCTGGTATAACATGATTTTGCCTTATAATTATATTTTCTATATTTGAAATCAGATTTGGTGTTCAAATATATGTTTTTGTGAGTGCACCTCCAATTATGTGTCGTTATTTATTTCTTACGCTATATAGAGTGTTTAGATGAAGACTAGTCGTATCTCTTTCAATCGCGATAGAGAATCATTTGTATGCCTACTCTTATGGCCAAATAATTCCTATGGTGTTCTAGTCTGTTTCCGTCTTAACTGTTGGAATTTTGAGATACTCGTGTACTTCTGCGTTCCGTGTGTATCAAGCTACATTGCTTAATTGCTTCTAATCGCCCGCTGGCATTATTAGTTGCTACCTCAATAGGGTTACTTTTATTGGTTGGAAGGGAAACATCATAAGGAAATTTGAACCTGAGAAATGTTTTCGTAGTATCACTATATGTAGCAAAATATCAAATTGAGGTTTACATGCAGTTTGAAATCGGTAATAGTGCTTAAGTTGGTGTGACGATTATGACCATACCTTCTTTCGGGAAGAGGCCTTTAGCTCTCTAGTGGATTTGTTACGTGGAGGTATGATGATAAGGTTATGAAAGTACAGGAACTCTACCCTAGGATTGCTGTCAGGATGATTTGAATAGAAGGGAGGAAGATATTGGGATATGGACAGCATATGTGTTTCAGGAGTCTACCCTAGGATTGTTGTCAGGATGATTTGGATAAAAGGGAGGGAGATATGGGGTTATGGACACCATATGTGTATAAGGAGTCTACTGTAAGATTGTTGTTAGGATGATTTGCATAAAAGGGAGTGAGGCATTAGGATATGATAGCATGGTTTAAGGGTATTTTGGGATAGTTGGTAGGATGTTTTGGATAGAAGGAAGGAAGGTATTAGGATTTGATAGCATATTTGTTTGCACAGATATGCAGCAGTGTGGACAGGGGACAACACAGCCGAGTGGGGTTTCCTGGCTGCGTCGATACCGATGTGCCTGTCGCTGGCGGCCGCCGCCGTTAGCTTCTGCGGCTCCGACGTCGGAGGGTTTTTCAAGTACCCCGAGCCTGAGCTCATCACGCGCTGGTACCAGGTCAGGATCTCCACACTCGATACTGTTATATTTTTACTTTCTCGGTCGGACTTATCGACTTTAGTAACTTTACTAACGAGTCTAACCTAAAAATGTCATCTCTCCACTCGGTACTATTATCTTTTTAGTTTCTGGTCATATTTATCGAACTAAATAATCAACACTAAGAGCTTAATCTGAAAATATTATGAGTGACACTAAGTTGTGTGTTATTAAATTTGATCTGTTGCTTGTGTAAAAAAAGCGTATTTAACTAAAACACAATTCGGTGAAAGGTCGATAAGAATACATTTTTGATTAGGTATAATTTGAGAAATGATGCTGCTTTAGGTCCAAAAATAAATGCTATACACCTTTTATGTCGATTCTGAATACATATAAACTCAATGTTTGGAGAAAACGACAAATTCGTCCTCGCCAGTATTGTAATTTGTTTTTATTAATATCATGTTATTGAAATAACAATGTATTTTAAGATGGTAAACTTAGTAGAGAACTGACACTCAAGTTTTCAGAACAAGTGGTAGCTTTGCGTGATGGTAAGTCTTTTCTAAGACCGTCTGGCTAATTACCGCCTTCAAAATGAAAAGTTGTAATCAAGCGCCTGTTGGTGTGTCCTGGCAAATACACTATAGGACCAATACCCTCTAAGTTTACCATATTTACTATCTTAGACCACATCGTCATTTAACATCGCGTGAGATTATGATCAAAACCTATAAACTATACTAAAAATTTGGGTTACGTTAGGTTAGTAAAGGGCTTACTACGATACAACTTCAATGTGCAGGATTTATAAAAACAAGTTTGTAATAAATAGAGTGTGGTTGGTTGTGGTGCAGGCGGCCGCGTACCAGCCGTTCTTCCGCGCGCACTCACACATAGAGACCAAGCGGCACGAGCCCTGGCTCTACGAGCCCGCCACCACCGCGCTCATACGCGACGCCAACCGACGACGATACGCGCTCCTCGACTTCTGGTTCGTATGCACGCACGCACGCACGCACGCACACGCTCACACACACACACACACACACACACACGCGCACACATACATACATACACCCACACATATACACACCTACATCCACACACATACATACACCTACATCCACACACATACACACACTTCCTGCCCCCTCTTCCCATTCCCCTCCTTTCCGCGCTTCCCCTTCCCTCCTTTTTCTTTCCTAGCACTCTTATTCATGGATAATGTCGCTATTCCTTCCGGCTAAAAACTCCACGACTCCTACGCTATATCATTACCTCGGGGTTCGCATGACCACACTCAGAGACACCCCCAGCGGTAGGTTACTTGCCACCGACTGAAATAGCTTGGTTCTCTGACTGCCTCCCCATTCTCTTCTTGTTTTATTTTTCTTCCACTTCCGTTTCCTATCCCCCCCGTTGCAGTCCTTTTTTATTTCCCCCTTCCCAGACCAATCCTATAGTTGAACCACAAAATTATAACAGAAAATAAAATCAACTTCAAAAATAATAAATCAGTACATCCTCAGTCACATACATTAAACAATTTTAAAGAATTCCCTGATGTATCTTGAAACTACCAATGAAATTTAAATGGGACCAGCTTGATGATATCCCCCTTTCCACTAAGAGAATAGTGTTCCAATTCTGTTTTTAAATGAAGTTTTGAGTTAACAAACATAAAAAAAGCAAAATACAACCGAATCAAGTATATGGTAACGTCCTCATATAAGATATACTCAACGTACCCTTTATGTCTTAACAATTTTATGACCCCTTATATCTGTTTGCTGTCATGCTATTTTCACTTCTTATATTCGGATTTGTATGAAAAAGACTCGTGTATTTTTGGTTATAAATACGCCGTGTAAATGGCACTGTAATGTAATTTTGTTGGCAACTTTGATAACAAAAAATGGTGGACAACAATTAATTTTGACATTTCTGTTACGTGACAGTGCACCGAAAAATTTTCTTACCTCACACAAAACCATTTTACCCACTTCTGGATCTAGTTATAAATAATTATTCCTGGATTTTGATTTGCCTATCGATGAATATATTCGTTACAAATAAAAATGATCGAAAGCTTGTATATAAGGTGTGTCGAGTAACATCTTAAGACTTGAGACACCCAAGCCAACCTCACCTGCACGTGGTGCACCCTGCTGAATAACGAACGAGGCAATGGTGATAGCGGGGCGGTAGGGATATACAGCCCGACTGGGTCGCAACCACCATGTACATGGCGAAAAAGCCCGTTATAGTGACTCGCTTCTGCGCGTCGCGTTTCGGGATCAGCCTGTGCATATCCAGTGCCAGGTGACTTTTGTCATTATGGCCGGCATGTCAGCGGCGACCGACGATGGATGATCTGTCTCTCGGTGGTCGCCACTGTTTTTGGATTGTACTATGCTTACCATCAGGTATAGTGCAGTCACTTTGTCGTGCTACAATAAAAAAAAAAATACGTTTTACGCAATACCGCTTTAGTATACATAGAGCTATAAATGTACAACTTTAACCAACAGATATTATTTTGAAAATCTTATTATAGAGGTGCTGATTGAAAAGAAAGTCTGCAACTGCTATTTATATAAGGTACTCTGTGGTTACTGCAATATTAAAGTGTTCCGGCATCTACTTTGGAACTCTATTCATGTTTGTTCACCCTACAGGTACACTTTATTCTACGAGTTATCCATTAACGGACTACCGGTTATGAGATCTCTGCTCCAGGAGTACCCCAAGGAACAAGAAACATACACTATCGACAACGAGTACTTATTGGGTAAGTTATTTGAATGCTTTGTAATTTTGCACAATAGAATTCTTTAAAGTGTTCTATCTCTATGATACTTTGTCTCTTTCTAATTGAATAAACCAATCATACAAATATATTTTATGGATTAATGAGAATACTTTGAATTGTTATTTTTTTTACAATAACACTATACTTAATAGTACTACTATCAAAACAATGACGGCGATTATTCGTAGTCCGGTGAAGCTGTTAAGACCTTGCCAGGTCAATAGAGTAGTCAGATCGAAAAAAAAAATCGTTGCTGTCTTGCCGTCGGATATATACTAACTGATCCAGAAACTTGGCAAATCAAAAAAGATACATGAATTTTATAAAAAGGAGTTTTACTCGCTGTGTTCATATAAAATAGAAAGCGATAGAAAATTTCATGTGGTAGGCGTCACACCTTTTCCTTACGTGACGATTTTTACCAGTCTACTCCCACTGTAAGACGCGTCAATGTACTTTCAAAAAGTGATAACAATGGTTTATTGATTTTATTATCAAAAAATTTCTGTATTGCCATAAATTTATCTGCCTTTTTTTTCTTTTCCCTACTTTGTCACTTTAGATTCTATACGATTCATATATTGTAACTAGCTGACGAGGCCACGCGTTTTGAAATGTGACACAATATTTGCGTGGGGCCATCTATTTCCTGTCTACAAACTAATTAATAGTGTCACCTATCCGAGACTTTACTAAAATTGATTTCTATCTCTCAAGTTCTCCCATTATATATAAATGCCAACGTTTCATAAATATCAGTTAGGTTAAGAGTTTATCGTGGACAAACATCATGATACTACATCTTTCAATCTCCCGGCTAGTGTGTTCCCTCCTTCCTATAATATGGGGTCCTTAAAGCGTAACTTGATGAGGCATTTACGCAGGCCGGCATGACAGCAGTCGCCGTTGTTTTTGGATTGCACTGTGCCTACCATCAGACATAGTGCAGTCACTTTGCCGTGCAACTATAGACACTCAATTAATCGGACTAATTGTTATTGTTAGGCATTCGGATAATCGAATGTATGACAAACCTCCTTTTTTGCATATGCAGTACATATGCACATAATTTTATGCATTTATTACAATATGAATACATATCAACGACAATTAATGTTTATTAAGAAATTATAAATAATTTTCCAACATAGGATATATGCACTTATTTATGTATGTAAATAGCAAAATACTGTAGTCATGATCATGAAATTAAATATTTTGGTATGTATGTGGGAATAATTTGTTTATAATTGGGTCATTTGTACAATACATAGGTCACGGTTGGTAGTCCGGATAATCTCAAATCCGTATAACTGAGAGCTGAATAATCGAGTTTCTACTGTATTACGATAGATATAAATGATGTGTTTACAGGTGATAAACTGCTCGTACGTCCTGTGACTGAGCCCGGAGTGACTAGTGTGAAGGTGTACCTCCCCGGATCCGAATCCCACACCGTCTGGTACGACCCGGATACGTACCAGCAGCACCTAGCGAATGGTTATATCAACCAACCCGTTACCCTCTCAAAGGTATGTGTCAAAATACCATTGTATTGTTTAAAACCTGTCCATTGAGAGTCCCACTGTTGGGACTAAAGTTTCTTCTTGAGAAAGCATAGTCACCACCAAAAATTCTACTATGATATATAGGCTGAATGTTTAGACAGTTGTAATATTTATAGAGGATACTCTGCACTCGATCCTCGTTTTAAATTAATAAAAAAATAGGTGCTTAACACTTGGCCTAGACTTTTTGCCGGGATCTTGGAATGCCATAAAAGTGGTCTTTATATTTTATCCATAATCTTGAGTTATTTGGTTCTATATCGTGTAATGTTGGTGATGCTTTAGGTAATATAGTTTGGTGATTGTGGACAAGTGAAATGGATCAGAAATAATACCACGGAGCATGGATTCTGACTTGACACAAAAACTCCCTGGAGAGTTCTAACAAGACGACCACAAACTTGTTAGTTCATTGAAATTATATCAAGAAACTTGTAATATATTACTCACTTGACAATGGCAGTAATTAATCTTACTAGGAGATTGGTTGCCAAAAAAAATTAAAAAAAGATTTGGTACCCAATTATCTGTAAAAATAAAAAAAAACTTAAACCTCTATTCGTCTATGTTAAAGTACAGACCGCTGAAGTGAAAGACTAAATAACAAAGGATAACTTTTCGAAGCATGAACAAAACAAAAGGGTTTATTGTCCATTTTATTATCGAGTATTATTAACTTTGGATCACCCCTCACAGCTTTCGGCACAGTGGGCTAAGTAGTCACTTAACGTCACGTGGATTGTGGATTGGCACGGGATATTGTAGATGACAACCTAAAAATGACCATAAAGAATGGAAATGTAAGCGCTATAAAAACAATAACGTCATTAAACCAAAAATAAAAGCTAATAATAATTAAACCGTGAATATTTAATAAATTAATAATTATATATATATATGCTCACGGATACGATTTTTACGTAAAAAAAACACTACATATAAGCAAAAAAAGGTGCGGACCAAGAGTCTGCAGACTAAAACAAAATAAATAAAAAAAATAAAAAAAAAACGTCACGTGGAACTATCGCCATTCTGTATCTGTATGTTGTAATAAAGTGGTTTTTCTAGATCCCGGTGTACCAACGCGGCGGCACGATCATTCCCCGGAAGGAGAGGATTCGACGCTCCTCCAAACTTATGGCGGACGACCCCTTCACTCTGGTCGTCGCTCTCGATGCTAATGTGAGTCCGATTTGTTTCAATAGATACAGTATATGTTAGGACAGCGAAAAAATGGCGTTTATTTAGAGGTATGACGTCATACATAGTGACGTCATGATTATGATTTGATCCATCAGTCCAATAAGAACAATCGAATAATAAGTTCCCTTTATGATATCCTCTCTGCTAATATCTCCCCGTCCCACTAATATTACACTACGTAAATATGTATATTCTATTTTTATTGAACAATTTACTGTCCTCATTTATCGTAATAATATTAAACTGTAATGTTATCTAGGTTTATACCGTGTATATATCGATGGAAGAAAGTAGAATTGTAGCAATTTGAAAAAGCCAACTGTACACTAGAGCCAAAAAACTATATCAAAACTTCAATATTTTTTTATTATAATATATATATTCGATTTTTTTGAAATACCCTAATATATATATGTATATATATATTTAAATTTTAGAAGACCGCGCGTGGCTCCCTCTATATCGACGATGGGGAAACTTATGAATACAAAAACAACAAGTACATTTATGCGGACATCTACTACGAACCAAATCGTATGACTTACACGTAAGTATTTATATTATATTTCTGTGGACTTTAATGAACTAGTAAAAACAAATCGTCCATTTTTTTACATTATTTACATAATTTATTTAAAAAAGTCTGAGCAGTCATAACGACTATCAGAAGTGAAAACTGAAAAGAATGGAATAACTGTGTTCTCTTTTAAATTTTTAAATCAATTGTCGTTTGAATTATTTTAATTTCATCTCTATATATATTGAAATTATTAATATTAGTCTAGTTTTCATATTTATTAGAATTTGGAGAAATAATTATATTCATTTTTGTACTGTTTAGGAATTCATTAAATATGTTGACCTACACAAGCTCAATACAAAATATAAATATACTAGACGTCGCTAGTCTGACGCAATACGCTCGGTCACGCTAGTAGCATGTCGATGACGCGAAACCAAAAGTTTCTCTTCTGCCAAATTCTGCCCAATGTGTCTAGATAACTTTTTATTTAAATAAAAACGTTGCCGAATGCCCGATATATATGAAACATGTGATTAATAATTTATTATAAAAATCAATAAAAAGCCATACTTATTAATTTAAAATAATAAAAAACAATGGTTTAGTGAATGAAATTATTTTTTTTTTACCTTACATTATCTTAATTTAATCTTTTATATTAACGTTTTGAAAGAGTACCATTCTTTTATGGACTAGAGAATTAGTAAATAAATCTTGTATGGGTAATGTATTTTGTTTTTTTTTTTTTTTAATACTTCTCTAATATTAAGAGAAACAAGGAAAAGTCGCGATATTCAGCTTGTTCAGATATATTAATATATAAATAATGTCCCAGGTTCGTAAACGAGAAAGCGAGTTACCCGACCCGTGCCTGGTTGGAACGTATAGTAATCGCTGGGATCAAGTCTCCTCCGAAGAGTGCGAGGCTGCAGCAGGGCGAGAAGCAGGTGGCGCTGCAGATGACCCTGCACCGCGGGAACGATGTCCTCGTCATCAGGAAACCCTCGGCCAGTATGGCACTGCCCTGGACCATCACCTTCACCTACTAACTTTAACTGAAACCCGAGGTCAGACTTAACTTGTGTTTGTTTTCAATAACCATTTCGAGTTGCCCTAAAAGTATATCTATTATATAAAAAACAAAGTTGAAGTGTAATGTTAAATTTTGTAACAAAAAAAAATTGAACTGTCTCCGGACACCCGGCAGATGTGAAACATCGGAATTGTTTTGTATAAGTTGTATTCAGAAAATAATAGATTACGACAGGAATCAGCTATCAAAATCAAAAAGCATTACAAATTAGTTCCATAAAATAATGACTGTTGAATCCACTTGAACACACGAATAAATTATCAAAATCTGTCCAACCATTTACGAAGAGTTCAGTCACTTACACACAGGAAGAAGGATTATACATGTATATAAAGATTATAATCGAGTTAACAATTATCTATTAATGATTATGTGAAAATTATATTTAATATTATAAATATGTATCAAATGACGCGATCAGGTATTACGTTACATTTATTTAAGCGCCATCTATCGGTCGTCCTGAGTACGAAGTATTTTAAATGTTTGATGTTATTTCTATTCTCCATCTTCATGTTTAATTAATTGTTTTTAATATATTTGATGTAAATCGGTGTTCGTGACCGTTGGGTTACTTTGCAAAACGCGTGTAAATTCAACCTTCTATATGTTTATATTCTGACGATGTTTTATATAATTTTGCAATATACTAAGTGAAAGGTTAGACACTCGCAGTATTCTAGGGTATGACACTTCATGGTTACATTTAACATATAAAGTGATAATATTAAAACAAATACTAATAAACAACCAAGAAAACTTAAGTTAAAATTAGTCCTAAGACATTCAAAAGTATGGCTATAAATGTATAAATATAATAATAAACCTAAGTGTAATGACCGGTGCCAAAAGCTACAATGGGCGACCCGGAGTTAATAAATCTTGATAATAACAGGCAATAAACCCTTTTGTTTTGTTCCTGATGTTCCCACGTTTCGATTCAAATAAAAGTGAAATCAACCGGCGGCCATTGACACTGCGCTTTAACATAATTGTGTATAAATTGTATTTTTCTACATAATTAGATCAAATATGAAGCACCTTGTTTTTTAAATTGATTTAAAATGAGAATCGAGTGCAGAGTGTCCTCCCGAAATATTGCTACTGTATAAACAGTCACCCGGTGTAGTTGTATTTAAAACAAACACAACCTTAAGCAATGAACTCCTGTGTCTTGCTCTCAGTGAATATTCTAATATAAAATTTTACACAGTCGATTTAGTGTTTTTAAGTTCTCACATAACTTTATTATAAGCTATGTAAGATTAAATTATTTTAAACATCTATATCATGTGTTGTCATACTGCATCATGCAAAATATAATCGATTATTTCGGTGTTTTAATCGATAATAAAATCGAGATTTTATTACAATTTGAATAACTTTATTCGATCCCTCGATTCATATCAATCAACATATGAATCGATTGTAAAGTTTTGCGTTTAACTTATTCGATTCAAATAAGAAGATAATCTGTCATAGGATATATATTCTGATAATCTAGATAATAGTATAAATATATATATTGTAATAATCAAAGATGTCCGGCACAACTACTTGACAAAATTGTACTTACCCGAATACAAAAAAAATATGAATGAAATCTATACCAGTATTATAAAGTTGGAGAGTTTGTTTGTTTTGATTTGAAAAATACAGTGTTATATAGCTTATTTATCGTTATCATTATCACTAAGATCAGTAGAAGCGGAGCACTCATGAAGAATGTTTCAATTTGTTTTCTCAGAGCTTCCTTTTTTTTTTTCGAAATGTCTACGCTATTTACCCAGCAGGGTCTTAACAGCTTCACCGGACTACGTCAGAGCTTCCGTTGCCTGTTAGCTTTTGCCCAAAGTAACTATTCCACACGGAACAAAGTCGCGGGCAGAAGCTAGTATATAAATACGAGTAATAGTAATTAGAATTTATCGGCTAAACGTGGTTAATAATTTACATACAAAATGAGTACAAAATGGCGGTATGACAGTTATCTTGTTATTTGAAAAGTGTAACACGTTTTTACATCAATTTAGTTTATCGAAAAAAAAACAGCAATGTCTGTTTTAAAAATGTTTATTATTGTATTAGTACAGACCAGAGTATTTGTGTCCCTTCGATAAGATTTATCAAGTACCTTACTTATATGAATGTTTTAACAATAAATAATTACATAATGATATTTATTGAAGAATAATGATTGTCTACTTGTATATGTGTATTATTTAATATGTTAGCAAATCGATATTGTGTAGTTTATGCCATGTGTATTTTTTTTATTTGTAAAGGCCACTGGATTCATGCCCCTTTAGTATCATTTTTCTATAGAACAGTCCGGAGACCTTTTTATAGCAAATGTGGTTAAAATATAAGTTTTTATTGATAAAAAAAACACTTCAGTCGTGCACAATAACTGAAACTGTATCAATTTAAATGATTTAATATCACATAAAAAGCGTCAAGTAGCATAAGTTTATGAATTTAAATAAAAACAAGAGAAAAGAGATAAAATCCCACCATAGACTCTTTGTCTATGACGTCTTGATAAGAAATCACTCCAAATAACTGCCAATTTAATGTTTCAGTGTGGCTTTTAACTTTTATATTGTGTGTAACATTATACAAAAATAAAATATGAATAATTCTTTTTTATATCATTTATTCACAATATCAATAATTTTAAAGATCAGTGACATTTTAAAATTTAGTAAATAATTTTAATATAGAACAAAACTTAATGATTTCGTTCTGAATGCGATTGGAAGTATCTGTAGAGGGTAGGTAGATAAAGATATGTTTAAAAGGTACACAGCGGGGGACTTCTTTATCATCTTTGTGATAATAATAAATACAATTTTAGTAAACATTTGTTTTATTTTGTTCCCATTGACCTCTATTAAGTATTTTACTATAGTAAACAGGTTTTGAATTTGAAATCACAAAGAGAATTTATGGTTATACTAGTAAACTTGATATGTTTTCCTCCTATAGACCTTAACTCATAAAATTAAAAATATATTGAAATGCTAGTCCGGTGAAGCTGTGAAAGACCAAGTTAAGGCAATAGTGTAGTCCCAAAAAAAAAATATTGAGATACCGGGAAGATGAATATTTGATATACAATTATATACTAATTGAGAAATATAGAATAATAATATCAGAAAATTCATATACAGATTATAGTTCTTGACAATAACGCAATCTACGGACCCAAAAAAAAAAATTATAAGATTACTATAAACAGGACTCAACTAATATCATGAAGCTTCAAATAGGGATGTGAGATTAATGGAAAAGAATCAATTAATTAGGAATCGATTTTCCTTTTTCAATAATAATCGATTTGTCAAAAATCAATTTTATCGAAAAAAAATAATAGATTTTTGCGAAAAATCGATTTTTATAATATTTAAAAATAGACATGCTTTCCATATTCCTATAATAAACCTAAAGATTCAAAATAACAATTCATCAGGTTAAGAATCAAATAAAATGATACGTATCAAAAATAACCAGTTCAAAACAAAATATAAGTTCCTTTAAGCTTTCAAGGTAAAGAATATAGAAACTAAATACCATATAAATTTTCAGTACTAATTGAAATCGATTATTTTTTAACATCCCTAGCTACAAACACACTTAAGGACACGCTCTCAGTTTTCGCGTTTGAATTTCGGCATCGAGTCATACTATAATGCATATCTCACGCAACAGAGACAACTGATAAGCAGGGGAACGCGTTACTCACTATAAACAACTTTGATACTTTTATGGAAAATATTATAGTTTTTTTGTATTATTAACATTATATTTATGTTATATGTTCTCTCGTAGTGCGGGATCAAATTATCATTTCTCAAGGTCACCCTCAAGCATCTAGTCACATAGTGTCGGATCAAGGGTTTATTGCTCAAGGGCCAGGTGAGGAGGTGTATCATGGTAACTGTATCCTAGTTTAGATAGTCGCTAGAAACATCAACTTTATACTCACGAGTTTAGTCTGATAATGTAGTTTATTTACTGTATTATTAGGCCGAGCCTATAAGAGATCCAGTACAGGATCATAGGCCTATTTCCGAAAGAAAGTATGGACATAATCACGACGCCAACCCACGACACGACAAACTTCGAGAAATCTATATATTTTGACATACTGTGATACTACGATAATTTTTCTCAGGTTCAGATTTCTTGCATTGTTTTCCGTCAGCCGATAGTGCTACCAATTGAATTAGTAAATGTATATAAATTCCAAAAACAAAAAACGTTAAAACAAGATTCCGAAATTACTGATATCGGATTGATGTTTCACTGATAAAACCGATACACCACCGTGATTTCCCTATGTAAATATGTCTTCTATACATACAGTGAATTTTGTCTGTGCTTTTAAGATTTTTGGGTGAAAAAATATTACAAGTAACTTAAGAATAAGTAATTAAATACATTTCAACCATATCAATGGAAAAGTATATCTGTTTATTAATGCACTTATGATGAAATATTACAAAAAAGCATAAAGCATACCCCAGGATAGCATTATCTTTCGGCTTATTCTTTCAAAATATATTGTCAATCGAATGAAGACGTGAGTCAAGTATGAGAGAAAAGTAGGTAATTAATTGATGACCTCTACCTCATTGAAAATCCTGGTTATAGTATACTAGCTGACCCGTGCAACTTCGCCTGCGTCAAATCGGTTATAACCTGTTTCAATTGTAGTTTAACACGAAAATTCTTAATAAACCTAAAATCCGTTCGCTGCATCACCTACCAGGTCCAATTTAAATAAAAACTAACCTACATATATTGCCGATAAATGTCTCCCCACTATTGGCGATAAATGATTTTTTGCCGATTTCAATTACATTCCTTGTGATTAACTATTGAAAATATATATATTTGCCAAAATAAACATGATATATAACACTGAGAGATAATATATCTTTTAACATTGAAAATGTTCAAAATCGGATCGGTCGTACCAGGAATTCCCTGAATACAAAACGTTAATAATATTTTCATACAGCTTAAATGTTTAGCTAATCTGTCCGCTATATACAGCACAAAAAAATTAACCAAAATCCATCAAGAGTTTCATTGAAAACAATTTTTTGCCTTTCGTCCGTTATCCTAAAGAACTCCTTCCGTGTTATGGGACAAAGAGTATCCTAGATGCAATCTTGTAATATTAGTTATCCCTGTGTCAAGTTTCGTCAAAATTGGTTCAGTTCTTTTAGAGTGATACGTGTTCACAGGAATAGATAGACAGACAGACAGACAAAAAATGTAAAAAGAATATTTTTGGCTTCTATATCGAGTCTACCCCAATTAAAATTTTCAGAAAATATTTAATGTACAGATTTGGTCTTTTTTTTTACTTTATTTTTGGCAATCAATCTTTCAGATTATTACTGCCATTGTCGAGTAATCAATAATATTACAAGCGTCGTGCGATCACTTCAATATTAAGCGTCGTGTGAGTCAATATTCTAACAAGATGGTGGATCCCTTGTTAGAACTTTCCTGGGAGTTTTTGTGGCATCTCAGAATTTCATGCTCCGTGGTATTATTTTCCATTCACTTTACTTATGCACAATAAACTAACTATATTACGTAAAACACCACCAAATTTACGAAATATAGAGTCCAATAACACAAGATTATGAATAAAATATAAAATCCACTACATGACAGACTAAGATCCCGCCAAAAATTCCCAAAAGTTAGAACCCAAAGATTTGGTCTTGTTACAGTTTTATTATAGTATACATATATATATATATAAATGTATAATGTATAATAGAGGTCTGCTGTCGGGTGCGCATCACGCGAAACCTACAAGATAGAGATCGTTTTTTTTTTCAAACGTTTAAACTCTGGATACTTATCTAAAAATATATCACGATTTGTATAGGTTTTAATAAAGTACGGTTTAAAAAAAATTCAGCAATGTGTGAAGTGGGCAAGCGGTGTGATGCGTATGCGCAGGAGCCATGAATTAAGTGAATAACAAAGAAATGTTGTATACAAAGTATATTTTAGCTTGTTATACCGAGCGTTAATAAGTAAAGTGCTGACGCAGAGCACGTGGACGACGCGTGCGCATCGCTACATAGAAACAGCCTGGTAGGGGAAAGTGCTGACTCCAATTACGAGGCTCCAGGAACGTGGTTACGTGACCGCGTACCGGCACTCCGATATATACATCGATCGGGTCACTACATTTAAATTTAACATTATAATTTTTTTTAAATAATTTTATGTAATTCTTTTAAATAATAAATTTCTATTTTATAATTCGGTTTTTTAGAGTCCTCCGGTTGCAGCTTAGTAATTAGCTTGAATTTTCTACATGTTTTTTTCGTATATAAAAATATTGTTGTTATTATATTATAATTAACAACCGAGACAAAGTCGCGAGTACCACCTAGTTTATAAACACTTACCTAACCTAAACATGAAAAATTGCTTCAAAATTAGTTACTTTTTAAAAATTGTCAAAAAGTGTAGTGAAGTGTATAAATACATGTATAGCGATGTATTTTTCGAAAGCAATCCGGTGTAAAGCGACGTAGATGACTAGTCGCTAAGACGCTCGACCTCGGGAGTGAATTCTCGTTCAATGTCGTTTTGTAAATCGAATCTAAATAAAGGAAATCAATTGCACCTTATCCTCTAAGCGTTAAGATCTACATAACTCCGAGAAACTGGTGAAATTTTATTTAAAACTTATTATTTTTCTTACATATGGTAAAGATATCTTAAATATTATATCGGTGCACTAAACTTGACTGTACGGAGCATAAGGGTTTTTTTTATTAAGAAAAGTGTAAATTTACTGAGATTTTCATGCCGAAAAGCAGACTGTTTTGCGCGAGGGGACTATGGAGAAATGATTTTTTTAAATGAAAATCTATTAATTTTAAAAAACAATCATCTGTACGTCATTGTTATAGGATAAATGTATATGTAGTTATTATGTTTACCAAAGTTCAATAGTTTTGTTGTTATTATTACCGGAAAACAGTGAAAATGGACCTTTTTTGAGAGCGCGTCCTTAACAAAGAAAAACAAATTTATTTAACACTATTTTACGGTCTAGCAACAGTTCGGGACTTCGCATTAATTTAAAAAATATGAAAATGCCATTCTTTCTAAAATAACGTGTAGAAACCTGCAACAATAGTTTCGGAGATTGCAACCTAAAACAAATTGCTTTTTTATACTTTTTAGAACCCATACATAGAATAAGTTAAACAGTTATATTTTTTTTACTATTTCTTGGATTTCGATAAATCATATAATTTAACAGAACGGCAATTACGCAAGAGTATAACGACAGCAAAATGACCAAATAACAGTCAGAAATTTGTTGCCTTGATCTATGTATCAGTCATGAATGCCTCAGCCAAGCTACCATAGTACAAAATTCTATATACCTGACTTGGCATAGTTGTAATGGCTGAGAAGTTAAACAACAACCTAAGAAGAAATTTAATTTAGCCTTTATAATATTAGTTAGGATTATGTCTTGTATATTATTTGAATTGTCATTTTGAAGTAGATACTTAGCCTTTTCTGTGAACGCTTTGCTCTAGTGAAATACAGACGTAATTAGGAGACACATTTCAAATTTCTTAGAAGTAGTCCGGTGAAGCTGCAAAGGCCTTGCAATGCCAATAACGTAGTCAGTTCGAAAAAAAAATATTAGAAATTAGTCACAGATGTATTACAATGCTGTCTTCTATAATCTTAGCATGTTACCACATACACATCGCTAGACATAATATAAAGTTGGAGAGTTCGTTTTTTTGGTAATGCTAATCTCATGAAGTTAGTTGTAGTGTTAGTAGTAGTATAAATAAATCGGATGCCTTGTTTGTACGGTCGAGCGTTCGATGCGAGTCCAATCAAACCCGATAGTTGCGCGAAGTGCTAAATCCAAATGGACAGCCTCTCCACGACAATCGGTTTTTTTTTTTTTTTTTTTTTCGAACTGACTACGCTATTGACCTAGCAAGGTCTTAACAGCTTCACCGAACTACTAAGGCGAGCGCTTAAGGCACTCAGCCGATTTTATTTGGGCAACTAGCTCAAGGGTGCACGGCACACCTCGGCTTGGCTGTTGCCTGTTACATGCAAACTCGCGACCTAACTTAGCTAACCTAGCTAACTATTCATATATGTTTGAGTTGTTGAGACGCATATGTGTACCAAGCATACACGTCTCAACAACCCCTCCATATATTTGCGACAATCGGCAGATATCGGAGTCCCTTCGCATCAGTCGGCGCGGAGGTCTGTGATTGGCTGCACTGTCACTCAGTTCAGCCACATTAGGGTTCCGTAGTCTGATCGAGTTCGGAGGTGGCTCTGTAGTTGCTATAATGGCACCGGTGCGGGTGCAGGCGCATTCGGGTAGTCGGGCGCACTACCGGTGTTGGCGTCAAACTTAGTGACCGTTGTTACATGTCTGTGGTGGCAGATTCGACGAGGCAGCGCTAGGGGATCGCATCGTCGCGTAGGTTCAAGGGTGGTTTTTCGATCGACCTTGAACGCGTGGGCGACGGGACAATCCACTCGCGCACCGCGCCCTATTCACAAATATATACGATAATATGGCGGCGCGGAGGTAGAGCCCTCCTGCGGTGTGTTAAGAAAACGGGGATGTCTATGCGTGGGAAGGAATTTATATAAGGTACTCTGTAAGAAGGAATAGGAGTTGCCCTCGCGGATTATAACAAAACTAACGACGTATAAAATAACTACCACATTACGTCACTCGATAATAAGCTAGATGGGGTCAAAAACGTGTCATTTGATAGTTTAAATAATAAACTTCGTTACTTACTTTGAATTTGCGAGGCCCCATGTTATAAATTGCGCGTACCGCCCTTTTTTTTTTTGTAGGAATATGATATGTAACTCAGCTGCTATCATATACAACAAAATACCATACGATATTGATCTATGGAAATAAGCGAAGTAGATTAATCTAACAGTGGCAATCTGGAGAATCTTACGAACTTTCGTGAAAATCCATTCGATCGTCCATGCGTAAATGTCTTCTCTTTTATGTTTTCTTATGAGTAACATATACAGATGTACCACTGTAATTTATGTGTAAAACTTATATCCTATATGTTACACCAGTGTATAATCAATTACCATACCAAATTTCGTCAAAATCCGTCCACTATTTTTCGCGTCAATCAAGTGCAAACGACAGAAGGATTTTAATAACTATGCATATGTGTTCTGTTATCGAATTTAAACCACACAAGGGTATTCTTCTTTCTTTAGTACAATACAGATTAAAAGTAGGTTCCAAAAACGAAAAGAACACAAAGTATTAAATCGGGTATCATTATTATACGCTTAACCGTTTTATAAATTTTCAAAATTGTTAGATCGATTTTGAGAGAAAAGATTTTAGACAAAAATTAATAGAAGTTCTATTTTATTAATTTCGAAATATGAAGTTGCAAATGTGCGATGTCAAGAGCGGAGGACAGTATCAAGAATATGAAATTCGTGTAAAATTATTTATGGATTACCCGTTTATTATAAAATTGTGAATGGAATAATTCCTGATTTTGCCTTTAATCTAATCGTTCCAATAATTAAAACGATTATGCTTAAACCACTAGCGTATAAGAAAAATCTGTCATAATCAAATCACTACTAATATTTTCAAATAATAATTTATTTTGGTCTACACTCCACTAAGCAGTACACGACCATGTTTGTTAAAACACTAAGCAAAACAAATAAATATAACACAATTTATTTAATGTTAATAAATAAACATTAACAACCACTTTAAAGTGAGCTTTCCGAAACCTTACACGTTATTGCAAATAGATATATTTTTTATAAATATAAATTTACTTTATAGTCTAAACATAAACTATGGCAAGATTACTTAAAAAATATTCTACTAGGCGTGTCTTCATTAGGGAACTCTATAAAAGGGTGCGTCTGTTTGTGTTCCAACATTTCACTTTCACTTGGAAAATTATCACCGCATATATCACAAGCCACTTCTTTTGACAGTGTAGAAGTGCTGGATTTCCTATCCCTCTCTCTCTTTCTCTTTTTAACAACTCTCTCTTCTTTATTCAATGTCTCCTGTTTCGACGTCGATTGCTCATCAACCAATGGCACTCCTGTCAGGAGAAACTCTTTCATATTCAAATGTTTCAACGACATTTTATGCTGTTTCAACCGATTCTCCGAACTGCACTGGTATTCACATATAAAACATACGTATTTCATGTCGCCGGTGTGTAATTCTGCGTGTGTTCTCCTTTTCTCGGGTGTGGCGAAACGAAAATCACAGAACTTGCATGGGTATTTCCTGTCTGGTGAATGCAAACGCATGTGGGATGTCAAAGCGTTCATGTCCTTACACATTTTCCTACATTCTAAGCACATAACGCCCGTTTCCACCGGCTGAGTTTCCTCCACACTCTCCGTATTGTGATGTACTCTTCTGTGAGACATCAAACCCTTCTGACTGATGAAAACACGCCTACAATCCGTGCATTGTAACTGAGGATAAGCTTTCAACTCTGGGGTATGTTTCTCTATTTGATGCAAAGCGAGCTTATCTGCTTCATGGAACTGTAAACCGCATTCCTCACACTTCCACGCTTTCACTAACTTAGAGAATGCTTCAAGAACGTCCAGCACCGATTGCCCTTCCACCTCTGGATGTGATGTTTTTGTGTGATTACCAAAATCAATAATTTTGGAAAACGTCTCTTTACAACGGGGACAACTGTATGGTTCCTTGTGGTCATCCATCACATGGGATTTCAAGTCTGATAATTCACTGTAAGTCTTTGAACACATAAAACACTTTAACTTCTGCTTCCCTTTTACAACTTCTGATATAACTTTATACTCCATTAACTGCACCTGTTGGTGTACTTGGAGGTGTTTGAAGAGGTCTTTTCGTGTGTTGTAGCCCGTGGGACAGAATTTACATGGGAATCGTTTTCTATGAAGCAATCGACGGTGTATCGCCAACTCTTCTTTACTCTTAAAACGTCTGGAACATGTTATGCATGGGTAAGAGGTTGTATCGGCGTAAATATTATGAGATTTTAAACACGTTTCCATGCGACTTCTCCGACGAAATACACTACCACAAGTGCATTTGTATTCTTCCTTCTTTATCGTTTCCACTTTTGGCTTATCCTCGTCTTGTTCCACATGTAGCTTTTTCGTTCGATTCTCCTGCCGTGTCTTCTGACCTTTAATGATTCCCAGAGCTCGTTTCTCGATGGAGTCATGAACAGATAAGTGCTTCTTCAATATGTATTTTTTTGTGTACGTGTTGGAGCATTTTGGACAGGCGTGAATTTTTTGGCTTAGAATTTTCTTCGTTTTTGTCTTCAATAAACCGTAGGCTTCTTGTTCTAACGATAAAACATTGCCTGTTATTGAATTCAGCTGGAAGCTGTCATCATAGTCCATATAGGCATCGGTTGTGGGCAATATATTTTCTGGATTGGTGATTTTTAAATTTATATTTCCTTGTGACATTGGTCTAATTTCCATGACTAATGTTTTTGTGGTCTGTGATTCGATGATTCCGTCCCGCGGATTTGTAATTGTGGATGTTGTGTTGATGAGTTTATTTGATATAAGATGGGTTTCTGTAACTGTTAAATCGTTTTCATCTTTAATAACTCTGTAAAAATCCTCTTTAGCATTTTCCTGAGAAAAAAAAAACAAATTTAATTCAATATGGTTATTATTAAAATATTCTTCTCGCAGCTTAATTTGAACAACAACAACACAGAAATAATGTAAGAAGCTATAAAATAGCACATAACTAGAAGAATATAATTATTTTTGCAGACAGTGAGCATGTGCCAAACATGTTATAGTTATTAATCGTTATAGGAGTATCAGAAACATCAAATAATAACTCTTCACCTATGAAATTGCCGTTCTGCAGTACTGGCCATTTCAAATCAAAATAATTTTTGTTTGGCTAAGAATTCTAATTTCAAATTAATGTTATTTTAAAAAGATGGAATTCTTTTTCCAAAAGTAGTCATCTGTTTATTGATTAATGTTACATTTTTATCGCATTTCAATCTTTTTGTCATCATGGATACATACATGGATACGTTAAAATTCAAGTAATTATGGAATATGAGTACCGTCGTGGCAGCAACGCGGCACCAGCGGCACGCAACATCAACAACGTTTACGGAGCTAACACTACAAACCAACGCACCCCCTGTTATTATATAGGAATAGCGACACGTTAGAGTCTGATAAGAACAGACACAAAATAGTACGACAGGTAGATCGAGAGGGGGGCAGAGTGGTATGCTTCTAGGGTCGGCACCAAAAATATTAAAGTCGTAATTTTACAAAACTTTAAACTTTATTCGACTCCTCTAATGAAAAGGAATAAAAATGCACTTTTTAGATTAGACTTTCTAGTTCATGAGTAAATTGAATAAAACTGTTTTCAATGTATGGGAATCAACCTAAATGTGAAAAATGGGAAGTAACCTACCTCGTGATTTTCGTACTCAAAATAAATACGATGTGTCAACTGGAAACCCTTTCCAATACTACTGTAACTGTGACATCTTTGAGCAGTGTTGTAATATTTACAAATGCATGGTGTATTTCAACACGAATTATATGAGCATATTTAAAAAATAAATTTATTCATCATGCAACATACCTGAAAATGTTCTGTTTTAATGTGTCCATCATCCTGCAAACATGCTTCGACTCTGGTTAGTGCAACTGCTTCGTTACTGTCCATGCTATCCTCATAATTAGGGTACTCATATGGCACAAACTGGTCACCAGTGATTGTTTCTTCTTTTACACTCATTCTAGGAGTTGCTAGAATTGTACTATCTACTGTCTCATTATTAGGTTTACTCATTGAATCCAAAGATCTTATTCTTATTGGAAAAGCATCACTGCTTAGAGAATCTGAACTTTCCTTTTCTATATTCAATGTTATTTCTTGTTTGACATGTAATTGAACATTTCCGAATGGATTATCACCATCAATGGATATCTCATCACTTCCATAGTTCTGTGCCTCGGCTTCCATTTTAATATTTAAATTTTCTTCTTCCATTTCTTCTTTTACTGTTAAATCTCTTATTTGTGATGAATCTGTTACCATACCCATTATATTTTCAGATGCCATATTTTCTGGAAATTATAAATATTTATTTATTATAGTACTAGCTGACCAGTGCAACTTCGTCTGCACAAAATCGGTTATTACGATTACAACTGTATTTTTACACGCAAAAGATCTTACGATACGGAAAATCCAAATGCAGTGACATCTGCCATTTCCAATTTTGAATCCAAACTATCCAGCAACTTACTCAAACATATACAAATGGTATGTGAGAAATCTTTATCAAAATAAGCCTAGAATCCGTTACATATTAGTGACAGATTCGTTTACACATATTTTTCAAATTTGTCGACATGGTATTTTTGAAGTGAACTAACTTTCTTTACAATTATTATGGTTTGAAAATCAATAAAACAAAGCATCATGATAAAGATAAAAATACGTTTATTAATAAAATTTAGCCTATTTATTAGATTTCATACTTCTAATTCAACTGATTAAAGCATATAAAAGATCATGTCACCATAGAGCAATTATAATGGGCAATTATAACGTACTGTACATGTGCATTATATGTATATACTGATATAAACGTCAATTCGAAACCCAATGGTCATTTTTTGGTGTTTGTTTTGTTTTACGATGCATAGGGAAATTAAATATAGCTTAAATTTTTAGATAATCTGTCTGCTGTATATAGTACAAAAAAAATTACCAAAATCCATCAAGAATTTCATTAACTACAAATTTTTGACTTTCATCCATTATCCTGGAGAACCATTTGCGTTTTATGGGATAAAAAGTATTCTAGATGTATAAAACTAAACTGTCACGGGACGCCTGGCAGATGTGAAACATTGAAATTGTTCGAATCAAATGCATCTGTAATTATACTATAGGTATGTGAGCTCAGTGCGACAAGAGAGATTGCAAAGTCGCTTGCGCATGCCATCGTCTCCGTCCCAAAAATCCGGTTTACCTGCGCTTATAGATATTTCATATCAATAACTTTATAATATTAGTTACCACTGTGTTAAGTTGCATCAAAATTGGTTCAAATCTTTCAGAGTGATACATGTTCACAGTGACCTACAGACAAAAATTGTAAAGTTACTTTTGGCTTCTATATCAATAACAATTCTACCCAATTATAATCTACAAAAAATATTGAATGTACAGATTTGGTCCGGTTTTATTATAGTTATAGATATGACTTCTGATTGGTCAATAGTTTCATAGATAGTTACTTTCTATAGTTTTGTTGAAAATACATTATTGAATATAAATGAAACCTAAAAATTAAGTCTCTTATCTCTGGTTCATTTTCTATTTATTTAATATCAGTGAGTCCAGTGAACATTGTCCTACTCTAATAATAAAAAAAATCTTGACAAATTATATGCCTAAACCTTCTCCATGCATCTCTTTGTCTGCAGGGGGAAAAAAATGAAAATCTGTTCAATATTTTTTATGTTTACCGTGAACAGACAAACTGACAGATATGGCAGAGGACTTTCAAATGATATACATTTTACTAACCCATAAAATTTTATTTTATTCTAGTTTTAAAAACTGCAAACTACACCAACAATCAATAAAAACAAACTAATTAGAAATACATATCAGACATAATAGAATAATAATATTTGAACTAGGGATTTTAGCAAAACAATTATATATAAGGGAATGAAATGATATTTAAATAAAGAAGTTTCACTACTGATGATGTATTCAAATTTAGTGTTTGCTGGATCACTCACCTGTTATCAAATGATGTTGTAACTTAAAATGTGAACAAGCAATAACCTTGAGAGGATAACTCAAAGTTAGCAGACAACCAGTTGGATATTAGAACATAGGAACTGTAAACTTAATCCTGAAATGGAAACAGTTAAACCAACATTAGACACTGGTGTCCAAACCCAATATTAACCCAAAATTTAACACAGAAAGGTAATTATATAGATGAAGGGCAGGTAGTGGAGGGTACTTTAATTGCTATATATGTCAAATGCAAATTGATATTCATTATTATTTTCTTATTTGATTTTCTTTTATTTGTTATTCACAGCTATGGTCTCAATTAAATTTGAAGCAAATATTCAATGCCTAAGAGGGTGAAATAATACTTATATAATTTTCATCTACATCTTATCTATGTATTTACTCCACATATTTACATTTAATTTAAACCTATCTCTTTGATTAATAATGCCATCACTATCTACTATGAATATATAAACATAAATCAATTTGTAGTTATTTATATTTTACATAATGAATAATTTTTGTA
Organism: Antheraea mylitta; assembly: GCA_014332785.1. Taxonomy (NCBI): domain Eukaryota; kingdom Metazoa; phylum Arthropoda; class Insecta; order Lepidoptera; family Saturniidae; genus Antheraea; species Antheraea mylitta. The sequence continues at coordinate 3,608,369 of JACEII010000007.1, read as the reverse complement.
TAACTCTTCTCACATAAAGATTTATATTCTAAATCATACTTATGATTAAAAAACTTGAACTTAGTAGGTATTAAGGCAACATATTCTTGTCTGGCTAAAATATGGCCACAATATGCCAGAAGTAACACACACATAAAAACATACTTTGGAGTGTCATGAGCTGGGATCACCAAAAACTTCTCCAGTAATCAAGTAATCAAGAATTTGTATATGACTACAGGTATTTTCATATTAAATTCATAAAATATATATTATCGCAAGTCTAACCTAACCTGACCAAACTAAGTTTCACATAAGGGAAATATTACATTTTTGTATTTTTGTGAACACATTTTTTATGAATTTTATCTCGGTGTGGTGGTTAATTTAGACTTCAAAAAGATAATGTGAGTCGGCTGCGAAAGGGGTCGGAGAGTGCAGTCCATTTAATACGAAAGTGCCAGGCTAGATGTTGGCTCTTTGCTGTTTTGCCGCATTTCGGAATCAACCAGTGTATACAGTATATCCACCTATTGAGAAGCAAAAATATGGTTGATAGCAACAATTGCCAAAGGATTATACATCTGTCTGTTTTCTTATTGCATTGTTTACCATTGAGTGCAGAGCTGCCAGTTTATCATCATTCAATAAAAATCAAATAATATTTATTAGCAAAAATGTAAGTATACCTACGAAATATATTTCAGTTGGTTTCCATTACAATACAAAATTAAATAGATACTATTTTTAAATTATAGATAATGAAGTAATACAATATATATTTACCTTATTAGAATTTATTTGCATTTTTTTTTAATTCCGGTATTCAAGTCATTGCTATACATCAGCAGTGTTAATGGCTTGATAATCTTTTATAGTACATGTACATGAAATGATGTACACTGTGCGTTAGTTTCATATCTTATTTCCTTGACACATAATGAAATTCTATTCAGGAATATTAATTAGCGCCGCTCAATACTGAAAGCCGCAAATGATGTGAATTTCATACCATATGTTTATATATACGTGGAATATATGTGCAATTATATTCAATTTTATTGTTTATAGATATCCTTCATATATAAACCTATTCAAAATATAAATATTAAAAGAGTGTAATACTAAAAAAAACTAAACAAATCCAATCTCTCCATTTTTCTTGACAATTGGAATGACATTGGCAGTTGACAATATAGTCGTAGTGTGACCAGATTTGAATGAATGATTTTGATAGGAGAAAATAAAATTTTATATAAAACTCTTTCTCTACACGTAAGAAAAAAAAGGTCTTTGTTCCGGGTTATTTCAAAAATTGCCAATATAATTCTTGTACATTACTAACATTTACACCTTAATCACATATACCAAAGTAATGGTTTTGTCTGGTGCTTGTCCAAAAATACTTACTAATAGGTGAATACTTAATATTTCAGGTAGGATTTAATACTGAATGTGTAGTTTTATTTTCGGCTGACCATTATTAAGAAATCCACATATAGGTATTCAAATATAAAATATTCTAAGAAAGGGATAATATGTATGATTTTTAATGAAATTATCAAAATGAATTAAGGATAATTATGGAAGCAATCGAAAAAAAATATCTTTAAAATGACAGATTTCATCCAATAATTTTGCGTAATGAGTTCAATATGGCGTCAAATATTTTTGAACGGAACTTTTCAGAATTGTTGGTTGGAAAGAACGCATCTGTAACAAAAGTGGTAAAATCTGAAACCTCCGTAGTGTATTTGGTTTCAAAAGAACAATGTTTAATCGAATTATTTTTATTCCCAGACACGGCTTCCGAATTATACATAAAATTTTAATATGGGCAGTACATTAGATGAAAAATTAGTAGTTAAACATTTAGTCAATGGAACTATAGGTGAAAATCTGTGTATAATTTGTTTGTCTCCGCTCTCCGAGTTCTACGAAAACATTTTCTCTAAAATTTGCAAGGAGGATAAAGAATATTGTGTAGCTGATATCCTGAGTACTCTATGTAAAATACAGGTTAGTAAGTTTTATATGAACAAAAATATAACTTAATTTGATTACATTACAGTAAATTTACTTTTTCGATTAAATATTATTATTTATTATCTCCAAAAATAAGTTATACAATAGATGTTACCCAGTAGTCTGTGTTATGTTTTTTTTAATGTATGTATAATAAGGATCTAACAAGTTTATAAACATTTTACCCCATTGCTGGATAAGGAATTTAGGAAACTATGTGTGTATTTTGTTATGTAAAACTGTAAATGATAGTGGTAATTGAAAATCACTTTTCTACTCCTGGATTCTATATAAGTTAAATTATAACTTATTATGTATGTGCTATTTTATTTATTTATTTATTTATAGTTAATAGACAAGCACCATAATTGCTGATATGTCTATATCATGCTGTGCCAAATTTTTTTGTCAGGTTTTGGTCATTGCAAATGTTCACTTATTAAACTGAGTTTATTAGTTCGGAGCCAGTTGTCGAGTCTGTTTTTAAAAGCATGTACAGAATTAGCAGATACTATTTTGTCAGGCAATCGGTTCCAGTTTAGTACCACTGAGGAAATTGTGGGCAATTGTTGTCTGTTAAAGTGTTTGACTTATTTTAGTTTGATTTCCTCTTATACATCTTGTTGTGTCTCTTAAACTATACATTTCACATAAATATGGCAGGTTATATTTATGAGTAACTATTACTTTATGGAATAGTTACTTTGAGCTTAAGCTAACATACAGTGGATGGTCTCAAGAGCAAAGAAAAACGATTTTGAAACTTTCTTCATTGGTGCTCAGCTCTTATTGTTCCTAGTGTGATGATATACAGCTAAAGCTCGATAAATGAGCTATATAACACTGAAATAATTTTGCAAACCGGACCAGTACTTCCTGAAATTACCCTCTACAACTCACAATGTCACAAACTCATAAATTCTACCTCTTTATAATATTAGTATAAATTATTGTAGTATGCACATTTTAACACTGTGTATTTTAAATAAAATCTATTTTGTTACAGTTTACAAATGAAAACGAAAACTACAATGTTTGTGTTAAGTGCTTTATTTCTGCATCTCTTGCTTACAAATTCTATTCTCTTGCTAAAAGGAGCCACAAGTTACTAGACTTTTACACAGAACAACTCTCCCATAACATTGAGAATATGTCAATACCTCAGGAAGGCACTGTTAACAGCTTATGCCTTTGTCTACCAAAACTTAACTTGGATACATTTGATTATAATTTGAAAGGAGTTGGTTTAGGAGACTATTCTACAAAAGATATGGCCGATACATCAATTGTAAAAGTTGAATCAAAGAACAAATGCGAGTATGATGATGTTGTTGTTGTTATTGAAGAGAATGGGGAATCATTGTTTTACAAGTTTTTAGACAATGGTAAAATGGTACTAATTGAGGATACTGAAAAACAGAATTATAAGAAGACATTATCCCAGTCGGTAACTGTTTCGGATAAGAAAAAGAAAGCTAGGAAGCAGAGAGGTCCGATGTCTTATAAAAAATGTAGCCAATGTCCTGTTAAATACAGATTTGTTGCTAAATTGCAACATCACATGAAGACTGAACATAATATTAGCTTGTACATCTGTAAGGTAAGTATAATTGATAAAAGCTTTATTATAATATAAACTAACAGGTGTTAATTCTATTTTAAACACAGCTCTTAACATATTAGTTTAGTGTATGATAATAAAAAGGTAAATAATAATAATAAAAGTAAAGTAGAAAGGGTGACTGCCATTAGGGTGCCCTAATATCCTTCCTTTTTGGCATAAAAAAGAAACATTGTAAAGTCCCCTATGTGATAATGTTTGAGAAAACATTGATGACAAAATTGCATACCTTTATGAATTGAATTGAATTATTATTGTTTGGTATAATACAAAGAAAGGGTTAATTGAAAATTACATTATTTATAAATTAACAGTTATTTGCACTCCTTCCATCAAATATTTATTTGCTTATACAAATTTCACACGTCACAAGGTGAATGCTTAGACCGATCGCGTCTCTCTATCGCTTGTTTCGCGCTCTCACTTGAACGCTCGGCTCAGGCATAACGTGACAATGAGTCACGCTTTTTCATCTGCACCAATTTATAAGACATTATCAGGTTAAAGAAAAAGTAAACTGATACTATTTAACCATGCCTTAAAGAGATAGTCCATTCATTTGACATGGAGTATTTCACTTTTTAGAAATTAATTTTTATCTTGTTTGTTTTCTTGAATAACTTATCAAATATTGGTAACTCTCCATCTACTATGGCCCCTCGGGACTGAGAAATTTTGATATGGACATCAAAAATTTGTATATTTTGATTAGGTTAAACCTCATTAGAAAAAGGTTTATTTTCTTTAATTTATTTTTATATCATAGGAAGCAAACTACAAGTAGGTCTCCTGGTGTTAAGTAATCACCACCATCCATTGACACTAGCAACACCAGAGGAGTCGCAAGTTCGTTGCCAGCCTGTGTTGGTGAGGAAGGAGGGTAGGGAGAGGGGGAGATATGGGTCTGCGGGGCTCACACTGACTAAATGAAATGCAACAATGCAAGCACTGTTGCTTCACGTCAATATTTCTGTGGGTTGGGTGATAGTACCGGGGCGAGCCGACCCATTCATGCTGAAACCCGCTTAGATCTATATATATAGGTTATAAACTAAGCATTTGAAGTACACCCAAGTCAAAAAATCCATCTTGATAAATAATGGACACCCTATTGTAAATGGTATACAGGTAATAATGAATCTGATGCTAACTGTGCAATGAATGTCGTAAATATATAACACTGCATTTTAGTTGCTCGATATCACAACTCCTCTCTCCATTTTGACAACCATTTACCATCTAACATTTAGTGTTTCCAAGTAGCATTAATGATAGTTCTATTTTGATTAAATACTTTCAGATCTGCAAAGCTATCACTGAGGATGAACTGGAGTACCACAATCATATGAAGACACATACAAATGTCCATCAATGTGCTATATGCAATACGGTGTTTAAGAAACGAGATACAATTATAGCACACCTCAAGTGGCATGAGAAGATGTCTAATCTCGGACAGGTAAAATATTAAACTTCTGGTTAACTATATTTGTTACTAATATCAATCTTTTTTCGAACTGACTACACTATTGGCTTAGTAAGGACTTGACGGCTTCACCAGACTACCTGATATCATTCACATTTAAGTCAGTATAGTGATGCTCACAGTACCGGAATAGGAAAACTACTGTATTTATTATGGGCGATAATTTAAAATGATGCTAAATTCATGTGTGTGAAAGAATAATAATATTTTCATTAATTATTATTATATTTTTTTAAATTACAATATGAAACCATTTTAACTTTGCACATTAAGTGTAAAACGGTGATTTTATTTAGTGTGTGCTGAATGCTGGTATAATTATATTTTTCTAATAAAAACAATATTCTGATTAAATTCTATTGCTGTTACACAAAATATAAAAATTAGTTATTGCTATAGCATTTCTTAATAGCCGCTGATTTATATGGATTGAGTTATAAAAATTTAAACACAATGAAATATACTAAAATATAATTTATTTTCCTTTACACGTGATTCTATTTGACTGATCACAGTACCTCATTTGTTTCTATTTAAAAAAAAAAAATTGATATTATTAGTTTATCAGAACATATAATAAAACAAAGTTCTCTACCACGTCTATCTGTCAGCCTGTTCGCGATAAACTCAAGATAGAGTGATTCATGATGAAGGCTTAGGTATAAAAATTGTCTACGTTTTTTTAATATAAGGAATAATAAATGCTAAGTAATACATAGGGCATTACAATCTACACTATAATTGGACAGCAAAATATTTTTATCATTTCCCTGTTTCTTTTTAAATTTGCTCTTGTATACAATGTCTTTAGTTACTGAAATCTTTGAATGTTCAGAGATATTATAATATTTCAGACAGAAGGTGCTCACATATGCGAAATATGTGGTGTGATACTTGACAGTGAGCAAAGCCTCGCCCAACACTGGGAGACCAGACATTGTAAGAAGTTCACATGTTACTACTGTGGACGTATGTACAAAGGAGAGAGTAGTTTCGAGTTGCATATCAAGAAGCATGAACAGTACTCTCATAGTCCCAATCATCCGAGGTGTGTAAATGACTCGAATGAACCCTTATCCATATGCTATAGTCTTTTTTCTCAAAAAGTGGTTGTATATTAACAAAACTAATCTATACATATAATAAGAACGTAAATCTAAGGTGTCTGTGCTTTTTAGATTATTGTATAAAAAGTTGTTGCAGGTATCTAAGTATAAAATATGATTCAATTATTTTTAGAAACGTCTGATTGGTTGATCGAAAACGCATCACTGCTAAAGTACTGTGGTAATGCCATCTATTATATCTACTATGTATTATTTCCTCTTCCTTATTTTATATAGGTGGTAGAGCCACGCTGTGGTTTCTGCGTGAACAGGACGGCTCGCATTGTTGCGTTACGTTCGGTCAATGAGAGCGCAGGAAGACCATCCCCCGTCCTCCTCGCTCTCCCCAATCTTGTTCCCTCCTCCCCTAAACACAAGCTGGCAACGAACCCGCGACCCCCCTGATGTTGATAGTGTCTATGGACAGTGGTGATCACTTAACATCAGATGACACACCTGTCCGTTTGATATGATATATTGATATATATATGATATAATAAAAAAATCGCATATTTTATCTATGCTTTCGTGGGCGATTTATTATTTATGTATTTTATTTCAACCCCATACTTTTCAAAGAAAGGAACGCCAATTGTCGCCCGCGCCGCCACCCTTTCGCCTAACCGTTTGCGAGAACGCACGCAAACTCGCAAATAGAATTAACTTGTTCTAAGTATTAAGTTATTTATTGTATTATCGGTTTACGAACATTACCGGGACTACCGTGTATAATATGTTGTATTGTAATTGTGATGGAATCCCAGAACCAGTTAAGACTTTATTAAAACACCCGGTAAGTTTCGTTAAAAATCCTATCGCCATTTATTGTATACTTTCATAAATTTCCACCGTAATTTTCTGGTCCTTCGAGTCTTAGTATAGATAAATAATGCAGAACAAGCAAGAGGAAATAATACATACTAGAAATGATAGATGGCGTTACCAAGTGCGTTCATGGTAAAACGTTTTCTGTCTGACAAGGAGTGTATTTCGTTGCAATAAAAACGTCCTTATTATTGCGAATCATAAATAAGTTTTCACTTTTATCGTATGGCCATACGCACACAGTCTCACTTTTTTAATGTTAGTTGGTTAAACAAGCTTATTCTATATAGTCACATAATGTTGTAGAAACAATGGCCTTCGATAAATTGGTGAATATTCAGATATCTCTAAATAAACATATAGTATTGTTGCACGAACTATGTTTTACATAAGGCAACATAACACACGTTATGGATTGTCATGTACATTTTAGTATTAACTTATCAAAAATGTTAATTAGAAATGAATCGAAGAAGAAACAGGATGATAAGGGCAGTGGAAAACAGAACAAGGTGCAGCAAAGTTGCACATGCACCACCTGCGGGAAGAATTTTGTAGACCAGAGGTCACTACTGTGGCATGAACGACTGCATAATAACGAAAGACCTTACAAGTGTGACGTAAGTATATGTAAATAAACTTTCCTTTTTTTTATTGGTAATACTAAAATTCGTCATTGGTTACAAAATAAAAAAAAATAAAGAAAATTGTTTGAGATACATAGGAGGGAGGTATTCTTAATTATTTCCCCACTAGCAGAGTTTTGTTCGTTTTTGGAATGTTTTTTTATATTACGTCGGTAGCAAACAAGCATGCGGACCGCCTGATGTAAAGCGTTTTTGCGTTGGAATGCAATAAAAAAAATATTGTATATATTTTTCATTATTCTTCATGAATTTTTTAATCGTAAAAATAAAAATTGTAAGGATAAAACAAGTGGTAGTCAGAGGGTGGTAAGTTCAGGAAATATGGTTCTAAATTTCTATAGATTTCTAATGCATTTCTTCCTTGTAAGAAATTTCATTAGCGCTCGAGGTTTTGATACAACAGGGAACTCCGCAACATTAAATAGGAAATGGTACAGAGATTCAGATATTGGCAGTTTTAAGACAATCCAAAACTAGATAGTTACCACTGGTGGTACATGATTTAATAACGACAGAAAACGAAATAATTATTTAAGTCAGGTACAATACACAGTATTGTATGAGATAATACATCTATCTTTTGTCAAAGAATCAAATGGCCTGAAGAACATTTCAGGTAGAAATAGTTGTCATGGAACGTGCTAAAGACGCTCTAGTGGGTTTTCTTTAGAGTAAATTTTATTTTTGTTGATAGTGATGCATTTTAAAGGTTGTGTTTTGTATGATAATGCATCTATTTTATAAGTATCAAATGGCCTGAAGGGCATTTCAGATAAAAATGGCTTGGTATGGAACATGTTAAAGACGTTCTAGTGGGGGTTTGTTTGAAGTAGGTTTTATTTTTTGTTGATGGTATTGTATAGTAAAGGTTGTGTTGTGTTGTGGTGTGGGGGTGCGTAGGTGTGCGGTCGCGGGTTCGTGTCCGTGAACCGTCGCAACCAGCACGCGGTGTGCGCGCACACGGCGCCCGCGCGTCGCTGTCCGCTCTGTCCCGCACTCTTCCACCTACGTTCTATGGTCAACACGCATATCAAAAAGGTCATTCTCATTTTTTTTTCATACACTATAGGTTACAGCAGTGTTTCCCAACGTGGGGCCCACGCCCCACAGGGGGACAATTTGATAGTTAAGGGGGCAATTTAAAAAATAAACGAACACGACTTTAACCCTTTCGCTTTGGGTTATGCAATGCTAGATATCCGTGACAAATTTAACAAAAATGGCATATTCTTTAAAAAATGCTCTAAATAATGATTAGGTACAATTTCATTTGATGTTACCAGAATATCAACTGGGTAATTAGAGTCGTAAAGTGAAGTAAGTTTTTTTATTATGATGTTAAAAATGTGATGTTTTGAAATTTTACTTACGATGTTTCGATAACATTTCATAGTGATTTTGTCATTTTCATAATTATGAAAAAAGGTTAAAAATTATGTATGGGGGGTGAGCATAAAAATTTTAGAAATGTTAAGGTGGGGCATGGCCTAGAAAATTTAGGAAACACTGGGTTACGCGTTCGACCATGTAAAATTAGATGTGGTCCAAAGTGATAAAGAACGATCGATTCTTAAATGCAGCTGAGAGAACACACCTACAGGTGCTTATCGACAAATTTTAACCAGAGAACTTGTTTTGAACAAATTTATCTTCCCATACTACTAGAGAGAGTAGATACATCAGTTTCACTAAGCCATAGATTGTATTTGTGAAAAAATTTTACCGACAAAAATATATGGAGGGGTTGTTGAGGCGGATATGCTTGGTACTCATATACGTTTCAACAACTCAAACATATATGAATAGTTAGCTAAGATAGGTCGCGATTTTGCATGCAACGGGCAACAGCCAAGCCGAGGTGTGCCGTGCACCCTTGAGCTGGTTGCCAATATAAAATCGGCTGAGTGCCTTAAGCGCTCGCCTTAGTAGTCCGGTAAAGCTGTTAAGACCTTGGTAGGTCAATAGCGTAGTCAGTTCGAGAAAAAAAAAATTGTGAAAACAAGTGAGTGAAATAAAATTATACATTCATAAATTATTGAGTGGTATAAAACACTTTTATAAAGTCCAGGTTTCATATTTCTATTAAGTTTTTTTTTCTTTTTTTTTCGTATTGACTATTCTATTAACCTGGCAAGATTTTTATAGCTTCGCTAGACTACGTCTATTATTTTTATTTTTAAATTAACGTTCTTTCTGAATATACCCGAGGGATTAACATAGAAAAGTTGTGATATTTTTTTTAACCTTATGTATTTTTTTAATTAAGGACAGCTAGTGCCCAATATACCACTCGTGAATCGCACTACATATGAACAATCTATAGGCACATTGACCTTTAAATTAGATCCGAATAATTATTACCAGTGGTGTAATTGATATTTTTATCCTGATAAAAACACTATAGAAATTGAATAATTAAATACATAAGCGGATAGGTCACAATTTTTTAATTTTACAGAATTGCATGCCAAAGTTTGATCTTTGATAATCATATATTTATGGCTTTGGTATTTTGTTTGTCACTAAACCTATTTGGACTACCGTTTTAAGAACAGTATACATAACGCTTTAATTTAGGGCATAAATGACATATTCTGTTGTATATTACTTTCATCCACTCGTGTTTTCAATTATGAAATGGTTTTGTTATTCAGTATTATATGTTTTAATTTAAATTGATACAGCCTACATATATGACTGTTTTTGTGATATAGGTCCATCTGAAGAGCCACAAACGTAGAAATAGAACGAGCAAGTATCAGAACGTCTACTGGCGTACTGAACCCGTGCCCATTCAAGAACTGAGCGTCTCCATACAGAATGAGATACTCGAGATACAAGCAGCCAAAGAAAATAACAAATCAGACCAGTGGGTATGGCCGTTAATAATTATATAGATACTAACTTTTGTCCGCGGCTTCACTCGCCTTAATGTAGATTTGACGTCTCCTTTTCTGAATGAAAGGTGTCCTATGCACTTTCTTGTACATTTCAGTAGTGAGAGCGTAACAAACAAACAAACTCATATTTGCATAAAACTTAGTTGGATTGAATGACCTAAAATAAAACACTGTCTTAGAGTAAAAAATTCTTTTAAACAAATTAAAGATTGAGTGGAGCATAATTTTTTATTACCTATTACCAAACATAATACATATTGTGTTATGGAATATTCATCTTCATATATATGTATTATAGAAGTCTATAAGTCTATATAAGTGAAAGGTTATTGTGCACAAGTGAAGTGGATGGAATACAATACTACGGAACATGAATACTGAGATGGCACAGAAACTTACTGGAAATTTATAACAACTTCCCACCATCTGTTAGAACATTGAAAACCAATATTTATACTCTGATATGTACTTACTGTTATTTATCTATGCATAAATTTATTTAATGTTTACTGTTCAGTAGTTTGTGAAGCAACAATTTCTTTCAGGTCACAATAAGTGGTACAAATTTACCTCAACAGGGTGAATAGAATCAAAGCGTGAAGTACATCGCTTTGAAATGCATTATGAATATACAGTGCAAAATTGATGTAAGTTTTACATACATTTGTACTCGTTACTAGTACAACCAATATTAATTGCAATAAACAATTATTTTTTTATTTATTTCAGAAGTGGAGGTATTATAGATAAAGATGAAATCTGAGTTCAGATGTTAGTATATGTGTGTGTGTTAATATTTTGAATATTGTTAATGGAAATAAAGTTTATTATGTGGAAAATTGTGTTATTTGTTATCGTTTTCCTTAAAAACGATGATATACATAATCTGAAGATTTAAAATAAGAAACTAAATCCCTACCTACACACAAATCAGAAGGTTATGAAGAAAGTTACAAATATGAGGGATCAAAAATTTGGAATAATATACCTCCTCCATTACAGACTAAAAGCAAATTTATATTTAAGAAATTAATTAAACAACAAATTCTTGAGAAACAAACATTAGGGTATATTATATAATTTTATATTGCAAAGTTCTCCTCTTTACTTTATTTTTGTCTGTTAATTATTTTAGTTATATGCATAGCAATACATATATATTTTATGTCCAAGACTTTGGCGTGAAATAAGTTTTTTGTATTTTAGCCGGAAATTTGAGGCCTGGTTGAAAATTAGCGGCGTTTTCAAAGACCGCAATAACGCCAGGTTTCTTAAGGGTTTTTTTGTACATATGTATTATTTATCTATGGCAATAAATATTTTCCTTCTTTCTATATAATGGGATAAAAAAATAAAACGACACTACCCTTTTAATATGTACATTTATTATACTTTTTTTTTGTCAATTTTATTAAATATTTTCATATTTTTATGGGATATATTTTTCAATGTATAATAATTATAATAATAAAAATTGTCTATCAATATATATACAACTTACAAGTAATCGAGAAACTTCTTAGCGACAACTAACTACATTTGAGTCTTATCATCTAGGTGGAATCATTTCATTTTATCAACTAGTTGCAAAATTTCAGTTAAATCACGAACAAAAGTGTTTCACGACAAAAAAAATTGACACCACGGTATCGTAAAGCTAAACATACAATATTACTATCTCTCTCTTATGTATAAGCGTTTCCTGGTAACCTGCTGACATATTTCCTAATCGAAGCGATATAGGTACATCTATTTTACAAAGGATCACGCATCTTATACAACGTATAAATATAATAAATGTATTCGTATATCCCGATGTAGTTGGTGACTATATGATATACCATCATGCAAAAGAATTACCTAATCTTATGGCTTTATACGAAAAACTCATGTATATGTATAAATATATTTCGTGTAGTGTAGTCCGGTGAAGCTGTTAAGACCTTGCTAGGTCAATGGCGTAGTCAGTTCGAGAAAAAAAATATATATTTCGTGTATCTCTGAAACAGCTCTAACGATTTGGATTACATTTTGTATTTACATAAGGTTTTGCTTTTTTAGTTATTCTATATAGGTATATTATCTGAAATTTAAAACGATTTAGTGTAGCACACGATAGGAGTAAAACTTTTGCAGGGAACCGTTGTAATCTTCAGCAATAACTATGAAAAGCATAGAGTTCAGTGATTGGTACGTCACCTGAACGCAGTACACGCAATCACGGCCAATGAGAAAGAAAGGAAGATGCACGTACGTTTCACTATTCTCCAATACTTGAAGACAAGCGAGACACTGCTCACACTCTTAAAAATAATTCATTGTACTGAAATCAAAAGCTTGAGAATGTCTCTTCAGTAGGACGTTAGTATGTCGCTTAAATCAATCTATCGAATTAGTTATTTAGTTCATTGCTTACTGATTGTTTATAGTAATCACCACTATATAAAGATACTATGCAATATTTAGGTATTTTAACATAATCCTTGTTGTACCTATACAATCAAAAATACGTATAAAACCACGCTCAAGGATTTTATCAGTGGCCAATAGACATTTACCACCAGTAGCCTATTCTAATTTATGCGACCAGACCCATCTCTAGAATTGGATAGCCTAGTTCACAATAATTTTGATTACCTAACGCATCCTTTTCAATCGTGTCTAGCTTTTAATATGTAGGCCAAGTTTACCACATTCATAACTTCGTCTATGTATTTTGACATATGATTAAAATTCTCATTTGAAGTGCTAAAACTTAAAGTATCTTTATTAGAAGTAAACTCAGAAGAATTTTCAATAGATTCGTGTTCCAGATAAGAAAATAACCCGTTTCGGTAAATATTTTCTTTAATATTGTATTAAAACGGCAAGTTGGGAATAATGATTGCATAGCACAGTAAGTAAAAGTATTCTAAACGCGATACCACATTATAAGTCTCAGGAACTCAGTATGTACAATCAAACCCACGTGAACGTTATGCCATGTAAATTAGCGAAATTTCCATGTAATTGATGTACTATTTTTTACACCAGGTTTTGAAATGTTTTGAGCATAACTTAAAACGTTTTAGTTGACCTATATGGCTGACCAATAAATTATAAAATCTTCATACAAAAAGTAGACGTAAACAATTTACAACGCTGGTTATAAGGGTTTTGTAATACGTAAGCCGCACACACGTATAACACTCGGACCTAAACGAGTATTAGATTTTGTAATATACAATGAGGGACCTCGAATATTCAAAACATTGTATAATGTATTCTATCTCATCCTCTCGCACGTTAAACGCTATGTTTGTCGCATTTTCGTCTCTTCCACTTACAAAATCATAGCGCAAGTTTTCACAGGAAAAAATAGCATCTGTGGTATTTTACAGTTTACATACACCACTTTTATATTTTTTGACTTCGCCTGAATTAATTTCCCCAGGGTTTGTCACTCAGTATATCTGCGTTGTAAACGTAACATTTAAACGTAATTCAACAATAAATGTGTGACTACAGATGTTATTTTCGACAGTGTATTTAAATTCTTGGAATTATGTTTCGTATATTTACTAATTCTATTATTCATAAATAATCTAGCATCAGATAATTATACTTGTATGGAAGATGGTGTTTATATAAAAAAAGTAATAATATCGAAGAATAGAAACTGCAGTAAACTCTAGACATACATTTGATAAAACGTACGAGGTTATAAAATTGGTATGAGTTTTTATTCGAAGCAAAGTGCGATCAATACTGTGGCGAATACATAAATCTCTACTGCCCTTGGAAATTGCCGTTCTCAATGGTTGAATATAATCGCATACGTACGACCGCTGTTTTAGACCAGAATTTGTAGGTTATGGGATAGATGGTAGATGAAAAAAAAACACACTAAATTTAATTGTATTTTTAATTAAATTTTACTGTGCCGTTTCCATCACCGCAGAGTCGGTTCCCTTTACCTGGTAAACTCACGAGAAGTTATTTGAATATATATTTGTCCATTAAAATATCTCGTGACTTCCAATTTGTACTCTGTAACCACTTACAAGGAAACTATTAAAATTATATCTTATATTATAAACACATTTAAAATATGACAAAAAACCTAACTTAATTAAAAAAATCGAAATTACGAACTAAATTTTTCTTGTTTTTTATACAATTTTTTTCCTAATAACTATGGAGATCGGTGGATATTTCTATTGATCTTCCAACACCTTCACATTTAAATGATCTAGTATTTTCACGGTTATCAGCAACTCGTCATGTCAGAAGAAAAGTAATCGTCGCACAAATCAAAATAATTCTAATTAAATAATTTACATTAAGTCTAAGAGTAGCCTTTTTATCGTTGTCAAATGGTTTTCTTAAGCACGGACTGCTCATTTGTAGGATTTCACAAAGACAGTTGAAAGTACTTAAGACGTCAAATTCTTTTTTCTTTTTTTTTTTAAATATATAACTTAAGTTTCCATATAATAATAAACCATTTAGATATCAGTTTCTTTAACTGAAATGTCTTATAATTTTCCAGACCTATGGTTGCCAACTTAAAGAATTAACTTTCAAATTTTGTAGTTTATTCATTGAGCGTTTCAGAGACAAGAAACTCAAAGTATAATATAATTATTATTTTGACAACCATTTTCGCAGTTTGTGGATATGTTTGTTAGGTTATAAAACGGTCCTTCGAGAATACGTAATACAGATCGTAAACATTTGCAGGTCGTAATTGTTGTGAGTTATTGAACAAGGGAACATTGAGCAATGTATAAAATCCGTTATTCAATTACTTTTAAAAGTTTCCTTGCAAACGGAAGCGTGTTCTTAATATGTCACATTACCACACTTACATGACATTGACTCGTCCCCGGCTGGTTGACCTGCAAATAAATTACTTTATACAAATGGATTTATGTGAGTATCTTAAATACAATATACAGTGACTAAAGCTATTACAATAATGTTTTCGTTTTAACATACTTATACTATAAACAGACAAGAATACGGATTTGAAATTGGAATTCATTTTGTACAAAAATCATCTTGTAACTATAAGATGTTTATGGCATTTCACAGAATCGTTAATCTTATATTAGCATAATATAATCGACAATATTTATAAGATAACTCTATTACATTATAAAGTAAAAAACATAGACGGTAAAAATTAGTGCAATCCTAATATATTTCAGTTTTTAATTAGTTAAAAATGAATAATATATTTATTAAAGGCCGACCGAAATATTGGGTACAAACTGTTCAGAATTCATTCAGTAGCAAAATGCCAATTTGTAGGAAATACATTAAACTGTAGGAATCCTTATCTTCTTGTGTATATACAATCCATGAAAAAAAAGGAGCAAAAATGTTTTACAAACTTAATAAAACAGATTGTTTCTCTTGGGAGGGAATTGCATGTTTTTTCAGAAACCATATAACTTAATTTTATGATTCTTTTCCTGTGGATTTTATATACTCATGGGACAGTTTTAGCATAAAAAATATCAAGGTTATGATACAAATATTATAACAATTGCCTTTATTATGCCTTTTTAATAATGTTGTTTTTACGAGTATTCATTATTGATATAGAATTAAATCAATGATGATTGTCTTGAATCGATCTTTAGATCTAAAAAAATCGGATGAGAAATAACATGTTCACACTTTGCTGGATTTCTCTTACCACAACTTTAACAGAGATTTTAATGTTGCTGAGAATTATGTTATGAATTATGTTAATATCGAGTGATCTTAAAAAATAAGAACAAAGAACCGTCTCTTATACATATATATACCCTGTTATATGTTGGCTGGATAACCAATTATTTAATTTTTTTTTTATTTAGAAGAGAAAACTTTACTACATTCAGCCAAAAGTAGAAATCTAGTCGAATCTAGTCTAGTTTGAGCTAAAAACATTATTTCGGTCGGACAATAATATTTATCTATACTATATATGGATTTCGATCCCGTTTTCAAGATCAAACCTGTTCCATATATTAATCACATTTATAAAAAATATAGCTTGAAGTCCAAATAGCTAAATACTCATAGTAGACTACGTAGTATCTATTTTAATATATAATGTAAGTTCCTCATCAATATTTTAGACCACTTTGAGTATAGGCACACTAATTTAAGTATAAATAGTTATTATATTACATGCATAACATCCAGACAACTTGAGGATAAATAGATGCCAATTTTAGATTACTATAATAACATTGTAACTCTTTTTTATTACTCTCGACGGAGACTCTCAAGCGGCCAAAATGATTAAGAAGGACTGTACTTGATAGTAACATTTTTCATCTTACACACACACTCACAATACTGATTAAATATTCTCATAGTATATTCACAAGAACAATCTGTTTGAAGTATAATTTGAGATTTTTCAATATACATAATCTATAATATCCCAGTTATGAAATTGGAAATCCTTGATTCCTTATATTTAGGCAGAGAATAGTTACCAGAATTCAAAGTTGAGAGAAGATAAAGAATGTAATGTGCTTAATTATAATCAATGAATCAGGTATAAGTTATTTAATATTCATCTTTTTCAGAGATACTAAACATTGCTGAGATTTGAATCCAATTTACGATACGATATGATGAAGATAATACCTTTGATATGCAGATTGCGAAAACCAGCAATTGTTTAGTGACTGTTCCTTGAACTGTCCAAACAGGGTTGAACAAGCAGAATCCCCTTTATTTGCAGATATTTACAGATTAAAAAGTTGACTATTTATGATGAATAATCACAAAATTAAATTGTAGCTTCTGATATATCCAATAAAAAATATTACTCAAATTGAAAGACAAACAAACAATCCTAACAAACTTTAAAAAAACATTAAAAATAATCTGAAAATCCTAACTTAATTTGGCCCTAAGTAAAGTTACTTTAATGTAACTACCATTTTTCTATTTTACAATTGTTTAAAATTTGGTATTTTACTTTGAATAGCATATCGAGTTATTATAATTATCTATAGCAATCTATTTTAATGCTTATAATTACAAAATTGAAATTAAAGTTAAAACTTTTTATTTTTTATTACTGCTGTAGTCTTGAAATTGAACCCGTAATAGAACTGAATAAATATGCCTACTAAATCATAAGTTAATAATATCATTGAATATAATTACGATATAATAAATTGCCTCATAACATAGGTGGTGATATTTCCTTATTTTCCAATGTTATGTTCATTATTTACTAAACTCACGTGGGCGTCAAGGAAGCCTTGTGTCCTCGCGCGAGATCTAGACAAAACACGCATTTAATAAATACATGTCCAATTTGATTAACTATGCTGAAAAAGTTTCAGCATTTAGACTTTACTGCTGTTATTATTGTTAAGGTATTGAGTATATTGGATAGATGAAATATGTTAAAAAGATTCTTGATATAAGAAATGTTAAAATGGTACGTTGTTTTTTTTAAATCCAAGGCCAAAATTGCCTTCCCAAAAATGAATAAAGACTTCCTGCGTTAACTTAAACCAAATGCTTAATTTACACCGGTTTTTAAAAAAGTTAAATACGTATTAAATACTTGCTTAAAAAAGTTTGGGTACTTTCGGTGCCGCCAACGTGCGCGGTGGCACTGAAGCGATCCGGGCGTCCCGGACGGTGTCCTCGGCGGCGGCCTTTGCGCTCGTCGGCTCCCTCCCTTGGGAGCTGGAGGCAGGAGTTCTCGCCGTCGTGTACGGGTTCGCAGCGGCGAGGAAATGTAGTGTGAAGCCTTCGGCTTCCAGGGAGATAGAGTGAAAGAGACGGGAGTTGCGGGAGATGGCAGTCGAGAGGTGGATGCAGGACCTGGCGAACGCGCGCTACGGAACGTACACCGTTGACGCCATCCGCCCGGTCCTGCGGGAGTGGATTGGTCGGGAGTGAGGCTCCTTGACGTTCAGGCGGGTGCAGGTACTGACCGGACACGGTTGTTTCGGGTGGTACCTGCACCGGATCGCTCGCAAGGAGCCGACCGCCGCTTGTCACGAGTGCGGTGCTGAGGATACCGCGCAGCACACTCTATCTGAGTGCGTGGGAGGTGGAGTGCCGCACTCTGGCGGTGGCGGTAGGAGAAGATTTGTCGCTGCCGAGCGTGGTTTTGTCCATGCTCGGCAGCAAGCAGTCGTGGCGAGCAGTGACCTCTTTTTGCGAAGAAGTCATCTTGCAAAAGGATACGGCGGAGGGGGCCCGCGAGGTAAACACTTTAAGTGGCCCTCTCCGCCACCGTAGCCGGACCTGAGGCGATGCAGCCGAGGGGCTCATCCCTTCATTGCACAGGTCCGGCAGACGAGGGCGGCAGCTGGTGTGTGCCCAGCTGCTTCTCTACAGGTAGGAGCCTGGCGGCTACCTTCCGCGAAAAAGGAGAACGCGAACTTGCCTTGGCAGCGGTCAGTGACCGCGGTGCATTTAATACGAAAGTACCCAAACTTTTATAAAGCAAGTACATATATTTTTTTTATCGAAGCACGACATAGTGACTGCACTATGCCTGATTTTAAGCAAAGTACAACCCAAAAACAGCGGCAACCACCGAGAGACAGATTATCCATCTCCGGTCGCCGCTGTCATGCCAGCCATATTTTTTTTTACACAGTTCCCTTTCGCTGTGCACTATCAAACCCATGTAATATTTGTATTACAAATTGAGAAATATGTTAGTATATTAGTTGCACTTTCCATTTATCAAAGTATAGATGAGCTTAATAACTTTTTGCATATATATATTAACTAATCCTAATCATAATATAATGATTTCAGTCAAAATAGAGACAGCAAAGAAGCACTCACCATAGGGTACCAAAAACTTTCACAGTCTGTCACCTCACTTGTGTGTGAAAATTTACAAAAATCTTGAAGACAAATACCACCAAACAACTTTAAAACACTCGCTCGAGTCTATCACACTGTTATCCCTTTAACTTGTCTCATATCCACTATAGAATAAGTGAGAAATAATTACACAGGTCACATAATAATCGACATAATCTGTCATACACTTAAAAACTCCACATCCGGGGGGGAGTAGTTTGCTTAAATCACTGGTACACTAATGTCACTATTCACACACGTTTCAATTTGTTCTGTTTAATGCTACCGGGTCCATATATGAACCTCTGTCGCCATTCCTCGTAGTGCTACGTGCAAGCAATACTGTCTGACGTGGAAGCGGGCTGCTCTACGCTCTCCACCGGCTTGGTGACCGTCTGCTGTTGCTGCTGTTGGTGCTGATGCTGTTGCTGCTCCTGGCTGTGGTGGTTGGTGATACCGTTCTGGGCGTTCACTTCGTACACGTTCGAGGAGTTCGAGTCGTCGTTGTACGACAGTATGCTCACTTCGTCGGTCTGCAATCAGATAATAACAACAACAATTTAAAGGGGCATCCGTTAATAACGTGGTGGGTTTAAGGGGAAGGGCTCGAGACGAATCTAACTAAATCTCACGTGTGAGGAGAAATGGTTTCAACAAAAATCACATAATATATTTCTGACCACATTACATGTTTTTAGAATGAAATATGCCGAAATCTGATAACATTCTTCTATATATATTTATGCATATACACAATAAATATATATGTATATATACATAAATAATAATTGCAATTAAATGTAACAATATTAAAAAAGTTAAAATAATAAAGCAAATTGTATTTCTCTGAATATCTTTTTAGCCTCTGTGGAAAATTCCACAATTCTGGCAGCGTCATGTAAATAAAAATCAACTCCCATGATAAAAGATCAAAAAAAGATCTAAAATTTATTACAATCACCACCATAAGTCTAACATAGAACAAAAAAAAATCAATACATCATTGGATTTAGTAAGTAAGGTGGGGAAGAAACGTCTTGAAACAATTTTCACGACGACTCACCCAGGGGAGAAGAGTTGTCGAAAACCTCAAAAATACCTCATGTAATTATTGGACTATTGGACGAGACGGCTTATAAATATTTACTTGTGTCATTATTAGTACTTGGGCGACCGAGCCTAGCTCGGTTCCTTTAAAAAACATTTTTAAGTTAAAAAAAAAGTTTAGGCTTGCCTCACAAAATTATGGTTTTCTGTAGAAAAAAAATTATATACACCTTGATTCGAACTAGGGTTACACGGATTTTCGCAGCAACCAATTTCCACCTGAGCTATTTTTGTTTTGACAGCGGCGGCGAAATTTCCCTTCGTATTCTAGCTATATTTTTACATTGCCTGAAATTTCAGTTACATTTTTTTTTTCTATGTATAAAATATAGCTAGATCCATTTATCATCGCCGAAACTACCTGCATACTAAGTTTCACGGAAATAAATAACGCCGTTTCCAAGATCCTGAATATATAAAAATATACAAGAATTGCTCGTTTCAAGGTATTAGATAGATACAGTAACATCGGAGTAATTGCTATTTTTAGTTAGCACGCGAAATAGTTATTTTATTATTACATTATATTATATACACAGAATAACTAATACAAAAAAGTTTTCACAATTCTTTCATTTATAGATAGCTAATTTTCCAGGAAGGCTAAATACCAATCACGCTAAGACCAATAGGAGAAGAGCACCAATGAGGAATGTTATAAGATTGGGTGTGTATTTTCCTTTAAAGAACTTCCACCTGCGTGTTAGCGTTAGCGTAACTATTCCACGTGGAGAAAGTTGCGGGAGTTCCAGATGTTAGTTAGATGTGAGTTATTATAGTATATAGTGGATTGTATTAGTTTGTTATGTGAGTGTGAGGTTGTAATGTGATTATACTGGTTAGTGAGGTGTGTGAGTACGTACACTGCTCTCGGAGAGCCTCTTGGTCTTCTTGTGTTGTGTGGTGTTGTTGTGCGCGGGGTGCGGCTCGGCTGCGGGCTTTCGCTTGGTGCCGGAGGGCGTGCGCTCGCGCTTCAGCAGCGACGGCGACAGGTACTGGTGCAGCTGCTTCCGACGGACGTGACGCGCCTGCACACACATACATTATTCTTTTTATGGCTTAGGAGACAAACGAACACTGATGTTAAGTGATAACGCCGTCAACACCAAGGGTGCGGCAAGTTTTTTGGGGGGAGTGTTTGTGGACGTTTGCCTCCGGTGCTCACGCTGACCGAACGAAACGCAACAATGCAAGCAACTTACTTTACATCAGTATTACTGTGGGTTAGGTGGTAGTACCAGGGGCGAGTAGACACATTAATGCTAAAACCAG
Source organism: Antheraea mylitta (assembly GCA_014332785.1). NCBI lineage: Eukaryota > Metazoa > Arthropoda > Insecta > Lepidoptera > Saturniidae > Antheraea > Antheraea mylitta. The sequence continues at coordinate 3,586,566 of JACEII010000007.1, read as the reverse complement.
TAGTAGCTCCAGCGTGACTCTACCTTGTTTTTGTCATTATTTTAGCAACCAATGTTCTAGATTATCACTATCATTATCAAGTAGATACTAGTATTACAAGTGTTTTGTAATAAATTCAGTGATTTTGGTGGATCATGATAGCCTTGTTAGAACTATCAGGGGAGTTTATCTGGCACCTTAGACTTGATGCTCTGTGGAATTATTTCTGTTAAATTGTGAACGCAACATTTTCTTCTTAATTTGTCATTCAAATGTTAGATGGCACCAATGTGCCAATACTTTGCTTTACATTGTCTGTGCCCTTCTTGTGTACTTATGTTCTCTCTGTGCCGAATAATTTGTAGTTGATTTATAAAACAATTTTTACATTACTAAAGTGACCATGATTCTATATTGTGTAAAGTTGATGGTGTTTTATGTAACATGGTTCGTTTATTGTGCATAAGTGATGTGAATGAAAAATAATACCACAGAGCATGAAACCTGAGATGCCACAAAAGTTCCCTGTAAAGTTGTAATAAGAGAACCACCATCGTGTTATAACATTGAAATAATCGCACAACACTTTACTTTAATATCGATCTCCTAACTTATCCTGATAATTTTATACCTAACTTAATTTTTACTTAATCAACTCAACACTTGGATATATCAGAACATTTTTTTAACGATTATTGGAAGATTAAGGAGATAAAAATGTCTGAAATATTATATAGGAAATTTGGCGCCTATGCCTTTACATTAACTTGGACATAGAAGAAAACAGACTATCTATACTAATATATAAAGCTAAAGAGCTTGTTTGTTTGGTTGAACGCGATAATCTCAAGAACTACAGATCTGATTTGAAAGTTTCTTTTAGTGTTACATATCATAACGTTTAAACCAATAGGAGCTGAGCACTAATGAAGAATGTCTTAAAATCGGGCTATTTTGGAAGCTTTCGATGCGTGTTAATGTCAGTACTATATGCGTTGCCATGGTAACGCGATAACAATCTCTCGCAAATATTTTCATGGTTTATTTTGTGTTCCTATTAAAACAGTTAATTCTACGTTATTTTTGTTTCCAATTTTTAATTATACGTGGTACGTTTATATCCCAAACATTTCTAAAGTTTATTTTGTGTCGCTATTCAAAAAGTTTAGTAGTAATAATATTCATCCAATAAGATAGTCAAAGGAATTAATCCATACTGCCAATTCTGAAGTAGTTAATATAGGTAGTTTTTTTCTATATCCAAGATAATGTAAAGGTATAAGCGCCAAATCCTCTATGTAATATTTTGTAAATTTTTATCTTCTTAATTTTCAAGACAACAGAATTCATGCTTCGCGGTATTATTTATCTTTCATTTCATTTATGCACAATAAACGAACCATATTACATAAAACTCTACCAATTTAACACAATATACAGATAAGTAAGACAAGATTATGAATAAAATATAAAATCCACTACATGACAGACTAAAATCCCGCCAAAAACTCCTCAAAAACTTTATTCTACGTTAGTTTTGTACCCAATTTTTGATTTGTGATATATTACGTATAATAAAAGCAAAGTGAGTGTATTTTATATTAAAAATATCCGTGATGCTACAAATATCAACATTTTTTTTAATTCTGTGGATATGTCTGTTTTTTTTTTATTTGTTACGGGTAATGTCCGAAACGGCTGGACCTATTTGAACGGTTTTTTTTTTCTTAGAAATGACTACGCTATTGATCTAGCAAGGTCTTAATAGCTTCACCGGACTACAAGTAATATTTGAACGGGAATTTTACGGACAAATAAGTAACTAATTAGCTGTTTTATTTTAAGCTAACGGGTTCAGCAGACGTTGCCCGCCCTGATAATAAGACAAACTATACCTATACCTTGCCCAATAATCATTTTATATATTGGTGAAAACGGCATGAAGATGCGTTCTGTAGTTTTTGATCTTATCGCGAACAGACATATAGACAGAAGTGGAACAGGACTTTTTCTTATATTTATTTATGTAGTGATAAGCTGTTATCCGTGCCTTTGTCCATGTGAAATTAATCAAAAATATGTTGTTCACTGTAAACATGCACGTGTACCGTAAGCTGGACTCGAAGATTTTTTTATACCAAAAGGCAGCAAACAGGCTGACGGCCCACTTGATGATAAGTGGTTAACGTCGCCTATGAACAACTGTAACACCAAGGGTATCGCTGTTGTAATTGAAAGTCATATGTTTATATGTGATTTAAATTATAGCAAGGTATGATAATAACTTAATTATATCGACACTATGGACATATTATATCTATATAATAAAAGATTTAACACATATTGTTCGAAAATGTATAGCTTAATATTTTCATTACTTTCTTATATAGTGTAAGTGGGCACTAAGGGTCATATATAGCAATTTAAAGTTCCGGTTATGTGGCTGATGATAAATCTCTTCCCATTCGATTCACTATTCGTATTCACATATATAATGTACAAGTACATGTTACCTGTTACAGTAGATGATGTGCGTGTGATACTTACAAATATTTTTGAAAGAGTATTATTGTAATTTACACTAGATATGTGATCAAAATTTTACATTTATTTAATATATTTAAAAAAAAAAACGCGTGCGGAGCCGCGGGCAAGAGCTAGTTAGAATATATAAGAACTATTCGTATTGACAATAGAATTGGCAAAAGAAACAACTTGAAAATTACGAGTACCACCCAACACAGTAAGTAACAGTGCTTGTATTGTTGCGTTTCGTTCGGTCAGTGACAGCGCCGGAGGACCACCTCCCCTCGCCCCCATCAACACAGGTTGGCAGCGCACTTGTGGCTACCCCAGTGTTGCTAGTGCCTATGGACGGTGGAGATCATTTAACACCAGGTGACACACCTATTCTTTTGCCTCCATCTATCAGGCAATAGCCCAAGCCGACATGTGGCGTGCACCCTTGAGCTAGTTGTCAAATAAAATCGACTGAGCGGCTGAGTGCCTTAAGCGCTCGCCTTAGTAGTCCGGTGAAACTGCTAAGACCTTGCTAGGTCAATAGCGTAGACAGATCTAAATAAAAAAAAAAAACAACCACCGAGAGACAGATCATCCATCGCCCGTGTAAGTGGTCTCTTTACGTTTGGCTTGAAGGACTCCATGTCGTAGGAAGGAGGGAACACATTGGCCGGGAGATTGTTCCACATTTTCACGGTAAGGCAAAGATATGACGATGCGAACTGTTATCTAATGTATTTGTTCTTTGGCATTAATATACATGTAGAGTTGTTATTCCACTCACCTCTATAGTAAGACCTTCCCTTAACATGTTCGTATTCTCCGCTTGATACAACACCGCCTTCGTGAACGACGAGATATCGTGAGTTAGATCCACGTTCACGTTCGTCTTCTCGAAAACCAAACCGATGAACCACATCGAACAGTAATTCGCAATCACTTCACCCTGTTAACAAACGAATATAAGTCATCATGCCAGATATAAAAAAAAAATGCGTATGCACTCATGACCACGATCTAACTACGCTATTGACCTAGCAAGCTTCAACGGACTACTAAGGCGAGCATTTGCGGCACACAGCCGATTTTATTTGACAACCAGCTCGAGGGTGCACGGCACATCTCGGCTTGGGCTGTTACCTGATGCGCGGCCTATCTGAATGACCACACGATAAAAACGTAAACTTTTATCTTTCTATATAAATTTATTCTGTAAGTGTTACTGAACTCCTCCTGGACAGTTTTGTGTGCGTGTTTCAGTGGATCCCAGAATGGTTTAGATTCACAAATGGACCCGGTAGGTGACGCTGCGGTTGGCTTTTAGGATTTTTTTTTAATTGTCAAAGCAGGACAACCTCTGCAGGGACCGCTAGTATAAATATATGCACATTAAGTTAATACGGATTTATCAATACTAGTGGGCGCCCAGTGGTCGACATTCGACCATAGTTAAATGATTTTTTAAAAACTCTTATAAGGGTTCTTTTATCAAAGGGTATAATTCTATAATTAAATGTTTTCATCATGGCTACTCAGTTATTTTCCATTTGTCATGATCTTTAATTATATAAACATAAAAATAATCTATGTGTAAATGAAAATTGAAATTAATTATAAATTTGAAACAAAACTACTATAAAGCTCTCAAATTTTAAGCAAACATAACTTTACGAAATTAAAAAAAATTATCGCATCCCATGACAGAAATTTCAATTAATTTACACGACACCATGGGTGGGTGGTTTTTCTGGGTGATATTGAATTAAATGTAGTCTGTTCATTATGAGAAATAGTGATATGCTCAGTAACATCGTTTGGAAAAGTAATGGATCCACAATACAATCAAATGGTGAATCCAAGACAAAGATGTTTTAATACTACCTTTAGCTTTTGAAAACAAATTCTTTTTTGCTGCTACATGAGGTTGAATTGGAACATTGTAACCGCGGAGGTCTAAGTCATGGATTACTTTTATGAACAAAATTCTTATTTTGATTATACAAAGTATTATTTGGCTCATTTTTTTTTATTAAATCATCATTTGAAGTGAGTTCACCATAAAAAATAATAAACATTACAATAATAGTTATATGTTATAATGTAGAATGAAAAATGGTAATTAGAATGTAAGAGTTAAAAAATACATATAGTCGAGCATAGCAACCTCCTTCACAAACTTTTTTGAAGTTCGTAATTATTGACGGCTGTCAAACTGTCTTTTTCATTTACATGTGTGTATATGTTGTGTAAAATTCGAGTAGTAGTGTGAGTAGTGCATATTTTAATTAATTTAATGTACTTCTAATGCATTTTATAAAAAATAAACAGCTTTCTGCACTTCTCCGCCATATAAGCTTTAACTATGCCAAATTTCAAGTTCATTCGTTGACGGGAAATAAGTTAAAAAGGGGTACAAAAATCTTGCTTCACGTATTAATATATAGATATCAGTCTTTTTATATACATGTTTTTTGTATGTAACTGAAGTGGTAAAAGGCTGGACCGATTTTAGTGAATTTTTTATTTATCCCATACATTCCTGGATGGTTTGGATGGTAATGACAACTGGTAGGTGGCGCTGCGATCTGATTCGAGATTTTTTTTTATTTTGAACGCAGGACAACATCTCCTGGTCTTGATAGTACTGCGTGCACTACACAAAAACTAATGGATAAAATTCGATCGTTTTTTATTTAACGTTATCTTCTTACGAGTTTTGGTCCTTTATTAAATTATATATTTATTTAATACACATATATTAGTTTTTAAGAGCACTACACGTTCAGCAGTATGTATTTTCATCCCGAGAAGAAGTGGGGCAAGCGGTGTGGTGATGGGCATGCGCAATAAAACGCAGATAAAATCACAGGTATCAGCTAGTATAATAATAAAATTTCATAAACACCCGTTAAATACGATTAAATTAATAAACACAATGCTATAATCCATACCTTGTCGTTCTTTTCAATTTCCGGTGCCGGATCCGGTGGTATTGGGGCACCTGAAATAGTAAAAACTCGAATTAATTTTTACGCAATTTACAAAAGTCTCTGTAGAGATGAAAATATGATAACAACATTAAGAACAAAGGCAGTAAATTTTTTAAAGTGAAACATTTATGGGGGGAGGGTAAACCTGATAGTTGGCGTGGCGACGCAAACACGAACTTTGCAGTATTAACGGACTACAAAAAACATTTGCAACCCTATATGTATGTGCATAAGATTCAAACAGTTCTGTCGGTCACCCGTTAGTATTACGTGACACGTGCTGACGACCTAGCGCCTTTTGACAAATGCCGCGAAAGAGACCGCGTCAACGCCTATTTGAATTTTTGTATTTTGCATCTAATAAAAATGAATATTTATGTAGTAAAGTAAATAAACAGGCATTATTTTATGGAACAAATTTGTAACTATAACATACAACTTATACAAAACAATTTCGATGTTTCACATCTGCCGGGCGTCTCGTGACGGTTCAATTTCTAATTACTTGGCAAATCACTATACAATTTAATTTTAAATAATTGTTTTGAAAAATTAATTATCCTGATTTCTAAAAGCACATCAGGTCACTAACAACTGCACACTATTTTCTAATAGGAATACAGCCCTCATCAATCTTTTTGGCCGCTCTGTATAAAGGCTGAACGACTGCATTCGATTATTGTTCTAAATCAATTTAAAAATAGGTGCTTAATATTTGACCTAATTATCTAGAAAAATACGAAAATTATACTCAATCCTTAACGCGTCTATGTTAAAGCGTAGTGTCAATTGTGATTTCACTTTCGCTTGAAACTGAACGTGGGAACGTAAGCAACAAAACAAATAATATTCTCTTAAAATATTCACCAATGATCAATGTAAACAATTGGCTAAATAGTAATAATATGTTTATAATGAATAACATTATGTTCGCATTTAATTAAAAAAAAAAAACGATTTTAAATATCAAAGTGTATATGACATGTACATGAACTATAAAAATACAATTAGATATAGATAATTAAATATTTATCCATTGTTTTAAGTATCAATCATGACATGGCTTCGTTTATAGCTGTCTAATATCCTAATTTGCAAGAGCAAATGGATAGCAGAAATGACCAAATGATTATTTCTATGCATAATTTTGGTCACTCTTAATCTATATAGGATTTGGTAGAAAATAAACTCAATGGAATTGAATACTTTATATACTTTACTTACAAGCAATGATGATTTGGGTAGTATATTTTTGACACGAGATCTATTGATGTTGGTTCAATATTTTGCAGTGGTTTTGGTAAAAAAATCATTGCAATAAAACTATAGCATGATGACAAGCACCTAAAAATTTTTCAATAACTGTTGTTATCTATACTAATATTATAAAGAGGTAAAGTTTGTGATGTTGCAGGGAGTAATCTAAGTAATTACTGGTCCGATTTGAAAAATTCTTTCACTGTTATATAGTTCATTTATCGAGGATGGTTATAGACTATATATCATCACGCTAAGCCCAATAGGAGCGGAGTACCAATCAAGAATGTTTTAAAATATGTTTTTTTTTTTTTCTAGTGAGAGCTTCCGTTGCGTGTTAGCGTTAGCCCAAAGTAACTATTCCACGCGAACCAAGTCGCGGGCAGAGGCTAGTATGTATATATAGCTATTTAAACGTTATTCCCGAATCTAGTTGATATAACTTACCCGGTGGCAATGCTAATGGCTGACCGTTGTTGGTATTGAGGGGAACGGAATTGTAGCACTCAGGATTCACATGCGCTATCGTTATATGCTGATTACGTTCTAATGTCGCTGTAATAAATATTATACTTATGATTAGTACATATTCACTTTAAAATTATATTGTAGGTGGTAGAGCCACGCCGAAGCTATTATTGGTTTCAGCATGAATAGGTCAGCTCGTAGGGGTAGCACCACCCGACCCACAGAAAACCGACGTGAAGTAACATTGCTTGAATTGTTGCGTTTCGTTCGGTCAGTGAGAGAGCCGGAGACCAATCTGCCCTCCCCTCTCCTCACCCTTTCCCTCTACTGTAACCCCTCTCTCTTTCTCTCCATTTCCCCAAACCGTCAGTTCCTTTGCCTCCTATATGATATAAAAAAAAGACATCTGTGAAATAGCGAATCTGGAATACGCACTAAATCACAGCAAATTCAACTCTTATTATACTGCAACGCTATCAGTGTGGTGGATAATATTATAAACAGCAAATTTACTGTTTCTAGATATGAGATTCAACTTTTACGTATATAATTTAACATAATATTTCTTTGGTGATTATTTTTCTTGTCTTTGGCCCCTGTGAAATATTCCAGATTTCTACCACTGTCACGTAGGTTAAGATCAACTCCAAGTATGATAGATCAACATATCTCTAACAAAGAACAAAAGGACAATACACTATTGGGATTAGTAAGTTCCTTAACAACTAAGTTAGTAAATATATACATATATGTATATATAAATATATAGTAAAGGTAAGTATAGTGCAATAATTAATTAGAGCTTAATTTTATTCATATCAATATATTTACATATAAGGGTAATAATAGAAGGAGAGGAGAAAAAAAGGAGGAATTGTATACGGGTGGGACGGGATATCTTCTGAGGGAGTATATTTATAAAGTCCTTTACTATTTCCAATTGACAGGTTATATATTAATTATCATAAAAAACTTTAATGTTTTTTTTTATATCAATGGAGGCAAACGAACTGGTGGGTCACGTGATGTTAAGTGACCACCACCGTCCATAGACACTAGCGACATCAGGGAAGTCGGAAGTGCGTTGCCAGCCTGTATATGGGAGAGAGGGAGGGAAAGTAAAGGGGAAAGAAGGAAAGCAGAAGGAAGGTGGGCCTCCGAACGAAACACAACAATGCAAGCACTGTTATTTCACGTCGGTTTTCTGTGTATCGTGTGGTACTACCCCGGACGAGCCGACCCATTCATGCTGAAACCAGTAATAGCTTCAGCGTGACTCTACCACCTACCAAAAATAATATATTACATCGCGATAATTTAAAAACAATAGGAAACAACTTAATAATAAATATTCATTTTGTAACATATTCCTCAGGATTTTTTTTTTTTGAGCTAAGCTAAACTAATCTAGTTATCATATAAGACTTGAAACATGTACTTCGTTGCTGATACTGTTGTAGTTGCTAAACTAAAACAGTTGGAAAATGTGAGAACCCTTCAACTATACATGTACATACCCGTGTGTATGTATGCATTTAATTGAGGGTGATCAATGTTGTGTTGTTAAACTAGTGATTGAAAATTTTCTGTGTCGCTGTATTACAGTAACAACATGTTCTAGAGTTCTACTCCATGGGATCGAAAGCTATTCGAGCATTTGTACCACTGCTGATGGTGATCACTGCGAATATGCGGAAGCGAAATTTACTGCCAGGTTACTGCGGCCCGATCTATGATTAGGATACACACACACACATTCCATTTAATGAGACAGACAATGGATCATCACTCATATATAGATCTAGCCTATGTATCTAACCTTGTTATCAGTTAAGTAGTTAATGAGTTAAAGTGTAACAAATAAACAATCTCACTTGTGGATTATTAGTAAGGGAATAAAGATTGTGTTTCTAATAACTGCTATTTGAATGTCTGAGAATCTGACAGAACTATTTGATACATTTTAGTTCTACACTCGGATGATTCTACTTATGACACAAACTCTACCATTAACTATAACCCAATGGAAGTATAATGAGTGGGTACTAACTGATGAGATGCCGTATCTTGCTCTCAATGAGTCCGCACCACTGCAGCTGGTCATCGGTGGTGACTGAGGAGGCGAGCAGCACGATGAAGTGACGGTACCGGGAGAAGAAGTTTGGAGCCTCGAACAGCCTCTCCCACGTGCAGTTACCAAGCATTATCTCGTCCGTTATCGCCAGACCTAAGGGTACAAAACAACACAATACAGCCTTTACACAACAATAATTATCTTACTCCTCC
>JACEII010000007.1:3402883-3577056 GCA_014332785.1 Antheraea mylitta | reverse complement strand
AATCCAATATTTTGACGTAGTATGAGCGATTAACATTGGATTTAGCTTATTTTGAAATATAATGACTCCTATGGTAAAATAAAATATCGAGATGAAACTGACGCGAGACAAAATTGCAAGAATTGTCGATTCTAACTTGTTCTAGCTACACATTTTTCAAAGCAAATAAAGCATCCCGACCAAATTTCTGCAAAATTGCTAACATAAGAGTTATTAATAATTTTTAAAAACTATTAAACGAATAAAATTATATTGACTAGTTGAAAATTTCGTAGTTTAGAATATTAATATAGTTGGTTTTTAATCTTATTTTTAAATTGCAATAATGCCGAATAAATACATAATCCATCTAGAAAAATACATATTCCATTTGCTATTAGGTATATTCCATAGACATTTGCAACACCAAAAGAAGGTTTTTTTTTTATCTGCAATCAGCTCTATAGCTGTTATCACATTTTTTGTTGAAGTTAATGTTTTCGTGAGTACACATCATGTGATGTGCCGTCACTCATTTCTTACACTTCATAGAATGGTCAAATAGTCAGATTAAAGCTAATCGCATCCTTTTAAGTTGTTATAAAGTATCATTCCTATGTGATAGTTTTATGGGCAGGTGATTTCTGTTGTGTTCCAGTCTATTTTTATAGGCTGAACAGAACCATCCTATTTCCTCTCTGACAATGGCGATTTTGAAGTATTAATGTACTTGTGTGTTCCGTGTGCATGAAGACGCATTGCATATTATGTTCAATACTTTATTTTGGTATTATTGAAGTATTTCTATATTAGAGTGACATGCAGCAGATCCCCAGAGTTGTATACCATATGTCGAAACCAGTTTTATGATACATTTGTAAACTAGTAACTTATTTTACTTTGATTTAGTGATCACCAAACTATTCTCGTAATAGTATTTCACAACTCACCAAGTCTGAATTCTTCCATGATGATAGTTCTAGTTGAAGTAGAAACGTTGAAAGTGGAATTCTGCTGAGGATACGCCGGAGTTATTATGGGCATTAGGTGGAATCTGTCCGCCACATTCACCTATAAGATAATAATTTATTAAAACAATAAAAACTAGTAAAATCTAGACAACAGATTAAAGTATACTGTTCGATGATATGAAACCACTGACAAAGCTGCAATAAATACAATGGGGGGTTTTTTATATTTTATTCAAAATTTTGAATTGCATTATAAATACTATTATTACTAATGGTTTACGTTAGATTTTCGAAATTGGGTCCCTTTGTGGTCAAATAGTGGTTATGTTAATTTGAAAATATTAATAGGCATGAGTTTTTTATTATTTTTTAATGATCTTCATATTTTATTGAAAATCTGTAAAAACAATGTATATTAGGAATGATTAAAACTGAGTTTATATAATTTTGAAATGTAATTTTTCAATTACTATCCATATCTTTTTTTTTTACTTTATTTCTGGCAATCAAACTTTCGGATTATTACTACCATTATCGACAAACGTCGTGTAATCACTTCAATATTAAGCGTCGTGTGAGTCAATATTCTAACAAGATGGTGGATCCCTTGTTAGAACCTACCAGGGAGTTTTTGTGGCATCTCAGAACTTCATGCTCGATGGTATTATTTTCTATTCACTTCACTTATGCACAATAAACTAACTATATTACGTAAAACACCACCAAATTTACAAAATATAGAGTCCAATAACACAAGATTATGAATAAAATATAAAATGACAGACTAAGATCCCGCCAAAAACTATCCATAACTTATAATTATTATTTGCATTAAGTTGTACATTATTATATTGTATATTATTGTTTTCTTTGTACATAAATTATTGTGTTTATTATTATATATTTTACTTGATATTGTTATACTCTGACTTTTTTTATAATTTTGAGATTATTTGTATCGTCGGTTCACTTACTCATTATTCTTGATCTTTTGCAAGTGCTGTATTTTTATTTTATTTAAATATACCTGTTCAGCTCAATAAAGGAGGATTTGTAAACTTTCTGTCAAAGCATTTACACGTCAACAAAAAAAGAGTCAGGTATTTCATTTATCTGCTTTAACCTTCTGAAAGTAGCAACGTAGAAGTTACGCTGGCATGTCCCGCAAAACATACCAAGGTTAGACACTCGCAGTATTTTAGGACATTTTATGACACTTCATGGTAACATTTAACACAAAATAATAATACGATAACAAATACTAATAGCCAACAAAGAGAACCTTAGGTAAAGTTTGTTCTAAGACTTTCAAAGTATGGATAACTTTATAACAATATAAATAACCCTAGGTTGAACTACCGGTGATAAAATCTGCGAGCTACGTCGATAATAAAACGAACAATAAACCTTTTGGTTTGTTCAAATTGTTCTTTGTTAGTTGGTTGGCTTTACTTTCATTTCACCAGATGGTCATTAAGACTGTACTTTAACATAGACGCTTACAGATTTGAGTATAATAGTGGGCGCCCAGTGGTCGACATTCGACCATAATTTGTTGATTTTTTAAAGTTTGAACTTTATTAAGGTTCTTTTGTCAAAGGGTATATCTTCTATACTCGAAGGTTTTCATTATGGCTACTCAGTTATTTGCCATTTGCCATGATCTTGAATTATATAAACATTTTAAAAAATCTGTGTAAATGAAAATTGAAATTAATTGTAAATTTGAAACAAAAACCATGTGGTAAAGCTCAAATTTTAATCAAACATAACTTTACGAAAATAAAGAAATTTATCGCAATCCATGACACAATTTTCAATTAATTTTACGACACCATGGGGTGATATTGAATTAAATGTAGTCTGTTCATTATGAGAAATAGTGATATGGCCAGTATCATCATTTAGAAAAGTAATGGATGCACAATACAATCAAATGATGAATCCAAGACAAAGGCATTTTTAATACTACCATTAACTTTAGAAAATAAAGTCTTTTTTTTCTACATGAGGTTGAATTGCAACATTTTAACCGCAGAGGTATAAGTCATGGATTACTTATATGAACCAAAGTCTTATTTTGATTATACAAAGTATTATTTGGCTCATTTTATTATTAATTTACCATTTGAAGTGAGTTCACCATAAAAAATAATAAACATTACAATAATAGTTATACTCTGTAATATCATTGTTAAAAGTAGGATGAAAAATGGTAAGTAGAACGTAAGAGTTAAAAAATACATATAGTCGAGCATAGCAACCTCCTTCACAACCTTTTTTGGTGTTCGTAGTTATTGACGGCTGTCAAAATGTCTTTTTTATTTACATGTGTGTATATGTTGTGTAAAATTCGAGTAGTAGTGTGAGTAGTGCATATTTTGATTAATTTAATGTACTTCTAATGCATTTTATATAAAATAAACAGATTTCTGCACTTCTCCGCCATATAAATTTTAACTATGCCAAATTTCAAGTTCACACGTTCACACAAATATGTCAAAAAGGGGTACAAAAATTGTGCTTTACGTATTAATATATAGATTTTTTGTATGTTTCTAGATAATTAGATCAAATATTAAGCACCTATTTTTTAAATGATTTGGAACGAGAATCGGGTGCCGTGTCTTCCATAAATATTGCTACTGTTTAAACATTCACCTAAATTATATATTTTTTTAAATTGAAATAAAACTAAAGATAAATCTGCTGCATAACTCACCCTTGGATCCCAGACGGGGAACCCGAGGTTTACATGGTCCGGCTGCTTCAACAGAACAGGCTGCGGCCACTTCCACTGGCTGAAGACGAGGAAGAACTTGTTGACGAGCGTCGCCGGCAACGCGTTCGGATACAGCTGGCACGTGCGCGCTACCAACATCGCCCACGACACCCCGCCCAGGTACCCCAACGTGTTCGAGTATATTCCGTGACCTATAACCCCCATTCACTCAGATCATAAATGCCAACTCACTAGCTTTGTTTCAAAATAGCCATAAACAAAACTAGACTATAAAACAGTTTGAATCTTATGTTTATACAGATAAGGTTGTAAATATTTTTGAGTATTTCGTTAATAGTGCAAAGTTCGTCTTGGCGTCGCCACGCCAACAATCCAGTTTACCCTCCGCCTACAGATGTGTCATATAAAAAACCATTTAACAGATAGAATATACAGTTTTATTTGCTCCCGAAACATCGATGATTTGCTATCGATATTTATCGTACATCGATACTTTCAGATCGATGTTTTTCTAATATCGATCATGCCTAATTGCATGTTGCCCTAGTTATTATGTGTGCATCAGCACAGTGGAATTAAAATTAAATTTGTTGTATAATTAAATTGTTAGTCGCGTTAGCATTCAGTTAGGTTGTTCTGCAACATAATTCTAACAGATGAAATAAACTAATTGTAACTTTATTTCCACAAACGGGCATCCTAACAACATATGTAAGGGTAGGACATCATTATTGAGTTTTTTTCTTGGGTTTTTGAGTTTTGAGCTATGAAGTATATCTATATAGTATTACAGTTAGTACCAATACAGTATAGTATAGTTTAAGGGCCGGTAACACATCTGTGATTCCTCTCGTGTTAGAGGTGACCCGCATGATCGTTTGCCACCAATGGTATAAAAAAAAAAAAAAAAAACAAAAAATAACTATATATAGTAGGGTGATTCAAAAAAACAAAAAAAAAATTTTTCTCCTCTCCAGCATGCTTAAAAGTTCAATTTACATGTAAGGAGATCCCAGTTAAAATTTGAGCGCTTAATATTAATATTAAGGACATCCGCATCGCACTTCTTTATTTTCCATAAGAATAACATAGAAAAATATTCGTTTGTACCTTCTGATTTTTATTGCTTGCCCATCATTAGTCATAAAAAAAAATCCCTGTACATATTTTTGTAGAGAATTCAATTCTCTTCATGGTCAAATTTTCAGTATATTGAGCTTTGACCTCGAATAACTTTTAAGCGGTTAAGTTTTTGGAAAAATTGTAAGAGACCTTTTTTGTAGAGCGTTCAATTCTCTACAAAAATATGTACAGGGATTTTTTTAATGACTAATGATGGGCAATCAATAAAAATCAGAAGGTACAAACGAATATTTTTCTATGTTATTCTTATGGAAAATAAAGAAGTGCGATGCGGATGTCCTTAATATTAATATAAAAAATTTTTAACAAATTTTAACTGGGATCTCCTTACATGTAAATTGAACTTTTAAGCATGCTGGAGAGAAGAAAAAAATTTTTTTTGTTTTTTTGAATCACCTAATATATATACACAAACGGCCAGATGTAACTGCACACAAAATTACATACATACACACATCATTCCTTCTCAAACTCTAAGTTAAAAAGTTTAAAGATACTCACGTTTAGCCCACAGTTTAATGGCCCTGAGTGTGAGTCTAAAATTGTCAATATCGGGCACCAAACGTAGGATCTCGTCAGTGACGCGACATCCATTCAGTGATCTCACACATTTCTGATCGAGATTTTTGAGCAACGTATCATCGCGCAAGTCGAACGAGTCTGCAATCCGATTACATTATGGTATATTCCAATTATAATACTTTACGACTGTAATCGATTTTATAGAGTCACGCTGTAGCTATTTCTGGTTTCAGCATAAATGTGTCGGCTCGCCCGGGCTAGTACGACCCCACCCACAAAGAACCGACGTGAAGTAACAGTGCTTGCATTATTGCGTTTCGTTCGGTCAGTGAGAGCGCTGGAGGCCTCCCTCTCCTCCTACCTGAATACACAGATTGGCAACGCACATGCGACTCCCCTTGAGTTACAAGTGTCTATGGACGGTGGTGAACACATAACATCAGGTGACCCACCTGTTCGTTTGCCACCTATGAAATAAAAAAACAGAAATGTCTACGAAATATATTACAACTTAAAAATATAGGCTGCTAGTTAGTATTCTTCATTTGTGCTCAATAACTAAAATATGTTACACAAATAATGCAAGGTTTGTTGAATTAAAATAAAATCAAAACCAATGCATAACAGATTAAGACACCAATCAAGAACTCCAACAAAACAAAATTTTAAACAACATTATAAAAAATATTCCAATTTATGAAATCTTCTTAAGGTAGTTAGTATTTGACCTTCGTAACCCTTCAAGGAAAGTGAAGAAAGCACTTGAAATAAACACGGAACATTTACGATGAATTTCAGCAACATACCAAGGTTTAATACACTCACCAGGTATTTCTTTAAGAGCAAGCCTGGCGAACAACAAGTCAATCTCTATCCCATCAAAATTCATCTTAATCACAGGTACGAAAGCTTCTTCTACTGATCTTAAATCTTTAACCTGAAAATATCATGCATTTATATATATATATACTTAGGTTAATAATAATATAATCGAAATATAAATGACTCGCTTTCCTACAATTAATACTAAGATTGTTTTCATGAGTTAACAAATTTGCACCAAATTTTTTGTTTAATTCAGTCGTATCGATATTTCAGTTCGTATAAACAAAAAATTACAAGAACTTTGTTATAGAATTTGAAAACTACTAAAGATTTGCCATTCAACTTTTTTGTCTAACTCTTCCAGTTTAGCTAAAAATGTAAAAAACCGGAAATTTGAATTTCAAAGCTATATTACAAATCAAATATTGAAGATAGAAATTTGACTCAAGAGAAGTCTTTGTACCAAATTTAATAATCTTCCATTCATTCGTTTTTGTTTTTTTTTTAATAATTTTGTTTGCACAGTTGCAGGACAAAAACTAATAAAAAACACGTTTGCCATGTTATTTAAACGGAAAATTTTTAAGTTCGATGGAAAACCTCTTAAAATTAAAATTTTGACCTCTGCTTTTAACAGGAGTTTTTGTTAGGATATCTTCTGAGATATTCTGGGCAAAGAAAGCAAAAAAGAATCGTCGTTATTTGGCACAACCTATAAGACATAGATCAATTCACTACATAATAAAATATTTTAAATTAAATAAGATGAACCGTTCATTATTATTGTACGAGATGTGTTCAGAAAATAGCGGTAATATTAAAATTTTGCGGGTTTGAAGAGTCCAATTGTCAATTCTTTTATTATATTGATGATATACATGCCCCTGTCGTACGATAATTTCTTTTTTTTTTCGATCTGACTACGGTATTGACCTAGCAAGGTCTTAACAGCTTCACGTGACTACCTTGTAGGATAAAATTTAGCGCTGTATTCATTGCTTATTTTGTCTATAGCAGCCGCTAATGTTTTTATGAGCTTGGCGATTTTCGTTTATTAAAATAATTTTGAAATTTTGCGTAAAAAATGAATTGAAGCATATGAAATATTAACAAAGGCTTATGGTGAGTGTGTTATGAGTCAAACGACAGTTTATGATTGGTATAAGCGTTTCCAAGATGGCCGTGAAAACTTTGAAGATGACGAGCGCCGCAGACGCCCCAACACATCAACATGAACGATGAAAACGTGGAAAAAGTGAAAGCAATGGTTATGAATGATCACTGAATCACAATCAAAGAAGTCGCTGATGATGTTGGTATATCGATTGGCACATGCCATAAAAAAAATTCGAATATTTTGGGTAAGAAATGCGTGGCAGCGAAGTTTGTTGCTCCACATTGTTGCTTGTTCATGAATTCTTGGCCAAAAACAATACTGTAACGACGCCCCAGCCTCCATATTCGCCAGACATGGTGTAACTTTTTCCTATTTGCAAAATAAAGAAAACTTTAAATGGTCGTTGTTTTACAAGCATAGTTGACTGATTTAAGGCTATCCCAAAGATCGAGTTTGAAAAGTTTCGATGATTGGAAAAAGCGCTGACATAAGTGCATAATATCGAATGGGGACTATTTTGAAGGTTTTGGGGTGTAAGGGGTGTCGAATAACATCTTAAGACTTGAACACCCAAGCCAACCTCACCTGCACGTGGTGCACCCTGCTGATCAACGAACGAGGCAATGGCGAGAGCGGGATGGTAGGGTTTTACAGCCCGACTGGGTCGCAACCACCATGTATATGGCGAAAAAGCCCGTTATAGTGACTCGCTTCTGCACGTCGCGTTTCGGGATCAGCCTGTGCATATCCAGTACCGGGCGACTTTCGTCATTATGGCCGGCATGAGAGCGGCGACCGGCGATTGATAATCTGTCTCTCGGTGGTTGCCGATGTTTTTGGAATGTACTATGCTTAACATCATGCTTAGTGCAGTCACTTTGTCGTGCTTCTATATATAAAAAAAAGGTGACAACATTCATGCAGATGACTGAATATATATATATATATATATATATTTAAATGTTTTTGAACACATCTCGTAGTGTTAATTAAAACTAATATAATTCAAAAAGAAAAACCTCAGGCTGCAACTTCAGAAGTTCATAGAATGTTTGAAAATAATCTGTTCTATCAATGTGTCGTGGAGCGACACAAAGAGCGTCTATATCAGCTCCTCTGTGGTGAACCTGCAAAACATATTAAGTTCATCATAGAACAATACTAGAACATTCCAGATTATTCTAAACTTAATACCAAAATATAAATAATTCTTAAATTACTTACACCAAGCCTGTATGAACCAAATGTATATATATTGCCTCCCACAGTATCAGCTACACTTTGCGGCATGTTCTTTCTTAAGGACTCATCTCTAATCCATTGTCGAACTAGTCGATGGAGAGATCCCAACACCTGCATCCGGTGATGCATCTCCGCCTCTGACTCAAACACTCCATATGGTATGAGAGTGTTTCTCAATTCATTTGTCCGTTCAATGTCAATAGGTTTTGGTCCTGAAATAAAGTCAATAATAAAGCTTCAATTTCAAATTGTGTTTGGCAAACGTCTGGATACACATCACCATACATTTAGTGCAATACCTGTCTGAGTGGCTATAGCAATTGTTGCTCGTTATTTTGTTGCCAGAACAACAGATGATGTGTACAATACAATGCGGTCTCACACATTACAATTATATAAATTTCGCGTTACTGTTGCTGTTGCCAACAGTGGTATACTTAGGTCTGTCATGTTTCATGATCAGCTAGTTTATATATCAAGTAGATAAGTAACTTGCCACTCATATGCACCTAACTTGATGGGAACCACACTTGGTGATATTCCATGAAAAGTGAAGTGTGCTGCGTTTCTCAATCAGCCAAATATATTCAGCTGTCAGTAGAGTGGTACATGACAGAGTTAACCAACAATATATTACCAAAACTCTTGTTAGTTACCGTTGCTTGTAGACTGCACTGGACTTACCATCAGATACAACATTACTGTCATTCCCTTTAAAAAACTGTAACTATGATATGGCACCTTTCGATATCACTTCGACCTTTATAAAGTGAACAATGATATTATGATATTTAGTAATATATTAAGGCAATATACAATAGCCATTCCTTAAGCTGATTCTGACCAATATTTTTCGAAAACTTTCAAGAGTTTCATCAGTTACTTAATTTGAATATTTATTAATTCCAAGGAAAGTATTGATGTAAAATATAGGTGCGGGTAAACATGATTGTTGACTTAGCGACGTGTGTAATAAAAATGAATATTTGTGTGATAAAATAAATAAACAGTCATTATTTTATGGAACAAATTTCTAATGTTTTATTTTCTCATTATGCCATAGCTGATTCCTGTTGTAATCTGTTATTTTCGGCATATAACTTTTACAAAAACTTTTAAAAACAATTTGTATGTTTCACATCTGCCAGGCATACCGTGACGGAACAATTTTTATTTTAGTTTTATTTCAAACTGTTTCTGTTGCTTATTGCTTCATAAAGATATCCATGTGTAAAAGATTTATTAAATCTTCAATATGTGTTTATAAAATTAGGTACAGCAATGTTGTGTAATATAAATCCCAACATGAAAATGCATCACTTAGCAAGTATCCTATTAACTAAAGTTCATGACCACAATGGTCTCTACAGCTTCAACAGGCTTGTAAAAACTATATTAATATATGGTTAACTTAACCTTGGGATATGTCCTTTCTAGGTTTAACTAATAGATATTACTTAAGGGTAACTACAATGCTACTTAACTATCCTTACTTTAAAGATGATGTATATAATATTGATAATGTAAGGATTGTTAATCTACAGATTTAATTTGAAATACAAGCCAATAAGTGTATTAAAAATGTCATAATGAAATGTATATATATGTAAAAATATAACAAAGCTTCCACCCATGATTTCATATTAATATAGTCCGTCCGACTATACTATCCAAATAGTTGCTTTGGGCTAACGCTAACACACAATGGAATCTCTCAAAACGTAAAAACAACCTAATTTTGAAACAGTCTTCATTGATGCTCCACTTCTATTGGCCTTAGCATTATGATATATAGCCTATAACCTTGCTCAATAGTAACTTACCTAACACTAAGAATTTTTCAAATCGGTCCAGTAGAAACTGAGATTAGCACATTCAACCAAACATACTTAAAGTTTTTAATATCTATATATTAATACGTGAAGCAAAAAAATTGTACCCCTTTTTAACCTATTTGCCGTAAACGGGTGAACTTGTAATTTGGCATAGTTAAAGTTTATATGGCGGAGAAGTGCAGAAAGCTGTTTATTTTATATAAAATGCGTTAGAAGTACATTCAATTTATTAAAATATGCACTACTCACACTACTGCTTGAATTTTACACAACATATACACACATGTAAATAAAAAAGAGATTTTGACAGCCGTCAATAATTACGAAGTTAAAAGAGGTTGTGAAGGAGGTTGCTATGTTCGACTGTATGTATTTTTTAACTCTTACTTTCTAATTACCATTTTTCATCCTAAATTCAACAATGATATTATAAAATGTAACTATTATTGTAATATTTATTATTTTTTATGGTGAACTCACTTCAAATTATGAATTAATAAAAAAATGAGCCAAATAACTAACTATAAACTATAAATAACTTTGTATAATCAAAATAAGAATTTTGTTCATAAAAGTAATCCATGACTTAGACCTACGCGGTTGCAATGTTTACAACAACCTCAACCTCATGTAGCAACAAAAAAGAATTTATTTTTAAATGCTAAAGGTAGTATTAAAACATCTTTGTCTTGGATTCACCATTTGAATGTATTGTGGATCCATTACTTTTCCAAAGGATGTTACTGGGCATATCACTATTTATGATAATGAACAGGCTACATTTAATTCAATATCATCCAAAAATACCACCCACCCATGGTGTCATGTAAAATGAATTGAAAATTGTATCATAGGTTGTGATAAATTTCTTTACTTTCGTGAAGTTATGTTTGCTTAAAATTTGAGAGCTTTATAGCACGTGATTTTGGTTTCAAATTTATAATTACTTTCAATTTTCATTTACACATAGATTTTTTTATGTTTATATAATTAAAGATCATGGCAAACGACTGACTGACTAGCCACTGAATATATATAACTGAGTAGCCACGATGAAAACCTTTGATTATAGAAGTATACCCTTTGACAAAAGAACCTTAATAAAGTTCAAACTTTAAAAAATCAATTAACTATGGTCGAATGTCGACCACTGGGCGCCCACTAGTTAGTATAGATAGGCAGGCTGGTAGTTCGCAATATCCCTGGCTTTTGTTTCTTAGATGATTTTCTTTTTTATTGTTATCAAAGTTCGACCACAGGAGGAGCACTCTTATTTAAAGTGCATAACAAATAATAAGATGTTATCATTTATACAAACAAGATAATAGTTAAAAAAATTCAAGTTCATTATTTTTATAAGTTTTATTTCCTGCCAAAACATCCAATTACTTGGCAAATCACTAAAACATTGAGATAACAGTAAACATTCCTCTTATCAGTCAAGTAAAGGCCACTACCAAGTATGTTTACTAGATAAGGAGTGCACAAAAATATTTAATAACTTCTTTAGGCTACTGACACTGGATAAAGTGATAGATACATAAAATGTGTTAGAATGGTGTAGAAACTTAAATCCATATGTAAACGGTCTACTATGGTTTGTAATTATTAAAAATTGCAAGATAAGAAAAAGTGAACTATGCTTCACAGACTTTGAAAGAAACAAAATAAACGATACATGTAGTGGTAGAGTCACGCTGAAGTTATTATTGGTTTCAGCATTAATTTGTTGGCTCGCCCGGAGTAGTGCCACCCAACCCACAGACAACTGACGTGAAGTAACAGTGCTTGCATTTCATTCGGTCAGTGAGAGCACCGGAAGCCCCCCTCTCCTTTCCCTCCCCCCCATTAATACTAGCACAGGCTGGCAACACACTTGCAACTCCTCTGGTGTTGCTAGACGGTGGTGATCACTTAACATCAAGTGATCTACCTGTTTGTTTGCCTACTATGACGTAAAAAAAAATAATGTGTGCCTGTTATATATGTCAGTATTAATTTGCTGGTGTTTGTGACTTACTTCTTGTGAAAATGATTTTCTTGGTTCTACAGATCTACATACTTAGGCTAGATTAGTTCAAAATAAACTGTTGTAGCACGATGCATTTCTGAACGCTCCCATAGATCGCGTGATATCCCGAGCAGCCAATTAGTGACGTCCATGGTTACTCGCGGTACTCGAAAGGACTTGCATTCTCTGTGTGATCTGTCATACTCGCGGTACTCGAAATGACTTGCATTCTCTGTGTGTGATCCCTCGACTTTAATGTCCCAGTTGGGCGCTAATTTAGCGTAGGTTTATATTTTATTCCCCTCTAACGATAACACGCCTTCTACACTATTATAATAAAACACCAAGAAGAAATTATAACGTATGTGCTACATTAAAGACGACAGATTACACACTCCGAGAATGCAAGTCATTTTGAGTACCGCAAGTAGCCACGGACGTCGCTGATTGGCTGCTCGAGATATCAGCGATCTATGGGAGCGTTCAGAAATGCATCATGCTACACTGTCTTTTATTTTGTAGTTGCAGTTTTGTTATTAATGTTTATACCTAAAAATCCTTTAATTTTTAGTTTTGTGATATTTTATCATCTCTGCTTAGCCTATATGGAAATATTTTATTAATATGTAGATTTTTTCTTATTTTCGCATCTGATAAAATTCAAATACAAATTATGATAAAGTATAAAGGATAACTTATCTGTAATGGATTATTTTAAGTACAACTACATCTAAATTCAATCACAAGATTGTTATTTTTATAATATGTACATAATATATTGCTATGTTGAAGACCCATGAGAAACATATAATACAAACCTGCTATAGAAATAGCCGAGGTCATTCCCAATGTCTTCAAATTCCCTTGATTTTGATGTTCATTCTGTTTCCCTTGGGTTTGCTGGTGGCTATTGGTATGTGAATATTGAGATGCTGGCCACATTTTAGACATTTTTAATAACTACTAGAATAATACAGCTCCAACAATAATTACGAATCTAAAGGTATGGTTCTGTTCATTTCAAAAATATGTTCTTCTAAATGACAACTTTAGGTTGTTTTCAATATGAGGACAATTCTGTAACAAATACATATTATATTGATACATATCTTTATATATATTTTTTTTGTATGTGTATATGTCGCTGAACTCCTCCTAACCGGCTGGACCGATTTTGATGAAATTTTATGTGCATGTTCCAATGGATCCGAGAAAGGTTTAGATTCACAATTGCACCCGGTAGGTGGCGCTACGGTTGGCTTTTAGGATTTTTTAAATTATTAAAGCAGAACAATGTCAGCAGGACCTGCTAGTTATCTATAAAAATGGATTTTTTTATATCTGCAATTCATAAATACTCTGAACAAGCACCACACCAAAGTTATCAGCACACAAATTATTTTTCATGACTATTGGCTAGATGGCGCTGTATCACATTACTTTTAAGACCATTCAACTGTTCCTCTTGGAACTTGGTATTTACAAATATAATGACATAGAATATTGCCGAAGTATAAAATTAACTATTTATTACAATATAACAACAAATAGCTAATGCATAGGAAGAAATAAATGTATATACTAAAAGTTTTCAAACTTTATGCCTAATTGTTAGATATCTATTGAATTAATTAGTTATACGATGGAAGAATACACAATAAATGTTCAATGTAAAGCTTCTGAATTTTAAAAATCTTTGCAATTATCAAAAAAATTATATACAAAAACTCGATAACGTTACTTTCAATAAAGACTGCAAATGCAAAGTTCAATCACCTTTTAAAGAATTTTAAATTTAAAACGGGTAATACACATTAACTACAACATAATTTTATTTATAAATGCATATATACTTGCAAATAAAAAGGAAACGCTAAACTTTGCGCTAACAATAGTATTTCTGTGTCCTTTTGTTATGTTGTACTTGCGAATTCTAAGGTCAAAACTTATGTAAATATGCACGTCATCACAAAATTATACACACAAAGTGTCTAACAGATAAGTTATTATATAAAAGCACTGAAGCAAATAAAGAAATATAAAGCATGTAAAGAAAGAAGTACAAGGAAAAGCTCACGTTGCAAAAAATGGACATGTTATTGCGTTATTAATATTTATACACGTTTTAACAATTATAGAAAAGTTTCAACTCACCAGTATAATAAATCATACATCCAAATCCATGCTAATATATACAGAAAATCAACCGTGGTCATATTATCTGAAGAAACAAACACGAATTCTCTAACAACTATTCGACAGTCGCCAACAACAAGCCAGCCATTTTACAAAATGGTGTTTTATATGTATTACCAATACTAAAATTTATTCCAAATTATGATTACTAGTATACAAAATACAAGATCTTATCACAGTTTAAAAAATATATAAAATAGCTCAAATTTCTTTTCGGGATCTTATAATGTCATGTAGTGGATTTTATATTTTATTCATAATCTTGTGTTATTTGGCTCTGTTTTGTTATATTGGTAGTGTTTTACGGTAATCTTCTTCTTCTTCTTCTTTTTACCCTTATCCCATCTGAGTAGGGTCGGTTTCTCATGTTGTGATATATGATTGGGTATAATTAATTATTACGATCGGCCTCCTACCTGTCATCAATCCTCCTTGGGATTATTTTTTTGTATCACTATATCTTTCTTCTTCTTCTGGTGTTTTATAATACGTAATATAA
This sequence comes from Antheraea mylitta, assembly GCA_014332785.1. Taxonomy (NCBI): domain Eukaryota; kingdom Metazoa; phylum Arthropoda; class Insecta; order Lepidoptera; family Saturniidae; genus Antheraea; species Antheraea mylitta. Next base: position 3,561,973 of record JACEII010000007.1, on the reverse strand, counting down.
TTTGATTATTAGGCACCAGTGAAATGGATACAAAACGGTACCACGAAGCGTGGATTTTGACTTGTAATAAAAAACTCCCTGGATAGATCTAACAAAACAGCCACCATCTTGTCAGTTCACTGAAATAATCGCTAGAAACTTGTAATATCATTACCTACTCCACAATGACAGTAATAATGTGGTATTAGATTGATTGCTCAATGATACCACTATAATAACAGTTTATCTCAATGGTGAACACTATAACAGGCTTTTTATTCTTATTATGAACTAAAGTATGGTACCTAGTTATTCTGTAGTAAGTGTTGTGCTTTCTATATTTTAAATCATTTGCAGTCTATAAAATTTTACGAAAATATCTTCTTGCACATAATTTGAATTAATAAGTATTATAATAGTAACATGTAAGTCTCTGAACGTAATAATTACAAATGTCATTTAATGGAAATTGCATAAACAAAACGGTTTTACAATTTCGTATTGTAGAGCTGTGGTTTTGAATAAAACGTTATAGTTGCGCATGCTCATTGGTAGTTTATATGTGACGTATAATATAACAATACTGAAAAATATCAGCGTCTCTCTTACTATGGTACTAAAGGAAAGGGATTGGTAGAGAGCCGGTTGATGTTTTCGTGTCAGCCTTGTGCCCATTTACGAGGAGTAGGTAAAATCCGCCATCTTGAGAGTGAATTCAAGAATGTGAGGACTTTTAGCGGATTGTATTCAATATCTCTAATTATTTTATTATTAAACGAACTAATATTCGCCCACGGTGAGCTTTTGTTACGTTTACGCTAGTCGTTCGTATCAATAAAACCAGTTAACGCATTGATATAGAATCAAAACTACGAATTCCTTCAGTGTTTATATGACAGGAGAAGACACCGTAAGCTTTCTAATAGTTTTTGCGTGTCTATTTCCGTTTTCCATTTCGACGATAGTCAGCACATACGTGAAAGTGAAATAGGTACGGGTATAGTCCGTTGGAGAGTTGCAATGTTTTTATCGTGGGTAAAATGCGGTTAGATGGGCGTAGTTAGTCGATCGGTGGAGACAAGTCGGGGGCCGCGTCGGCGTCCTGGTGAGGGTCGGAGCCGGTCGGGCTGGCTGAGCGCGCGGCCGCCGCGGAGGATGCGAACGGAGAAGGAAGACTAGCGAGGTGTTAAGTGATCATAGTGAACTGGTGAAAATGTCGACGACTATGCGGCCTACGCTCCAAACTGTCCCGGAGTCGTTGCCGGCGGACCACGTGACGGCGCCAACACCGGCTCCCGCGGCCACCGCCGCCGCGGCTGTGTCATCCCAGCCGAGACATCCTAGGCCGATATTTAAGGTAAGTCCTAATTTTTTTCTATGATTCCCTGTTCATTACATATGTACTGGCTAAATTGCAAATGTATGTCGACCAGGAATTTATTTATGTATCGAATTTTAGGAGCTATATTTACCCATGAACACAGTAGGAGCTGGCTTCAAATGTCAAAATACTTCCACTCATTTCTATGTAAAGATTACAAAATGTTATAAATATCTATGAATTCTCAAAAAAATTAATTGTTTATACAGTTTCCAGGCTTCTGTACAATGTCTAACTATGGTAAGTATAAAAATAATAAAATAGCTTTGTCCGACTAACCGAACACTAATCATTACTGTTATCAGAAGGATTTTGTATATAAAATAGATAAAGTCTGTCATGAAAGTAATTACAATATTGAACTATAGAATATCAGATTCGTGGATTGTGCAAAACTGTTCACAGTTGTAGCCTAGATTTGGTAGAAAGTGTGATCAACATAGTGTGACCACTATAACAAATATTAAAGATGTTATTTCTGTTTACAAAACTTACGATAGTTATATGTGATGAGTGTGTTTTATCTTTATATTGTTGTGTGGTATTACTACATCCTATAAGTACTGTAATTCTATTAAGTTTGGTTTACTGTAGCTTATTTTTATACAAACTAAAGAGCAAACTCATATAAACTATATTCAAGATGCACATGTTATAAACTATTTACATTTTCTATAATTGGAATTTTCATAAATTAATTGGTAATGGTAACACATTTTTTGTTTAATATGTGATTAAAAAAATAAATTAAACATCGTAACAATCGATAAAGGGTTTAAGACCACTACAGTATGAAATTCAATATAGGAGTCTTCAATTTCATGAAAGATTTTATTAAACCCTTGCGATGATATAATTTAACAAACATTCTTTAAAATTTTAATGGACAAATCAAAACTCGAGAATCTGTTTAACAACAACTCACAAAACTGTACAGAAAGGTTTTTAATTGATCATTCAAGTTGTGTTTAATAATTTTATTCTCATTTGTTTTTAGTTCATTCAAGTATCAACTAAATGCAAAATTTATTCATTTTAAGTCTTCTCTTGCACCACATATTTCTGTATGTATATTTATTGACATTTCACATTATAATATATGTAAATCCTTGGTAAATTATATAAAAACTAGTTTTATGTATATAAAAATGAAAATAAACATTAACATTATAAATTTGATATTGTTACAATGATGAGGAAATGTTGAATACAAATTTCCTCATTTAAAATACACCTACATATTGTATGCATATTGATAAGTTATCAATTTATTAATAAGCCACTAAAATCTCCCTAAAAACTCTTATGAACTCAGTACTTATTTCTTACTTTAAAAAATCAGATATAGAACACATGTTTTAGATTCACATATGTTGGAATAACTAACTTGAATATAGTTAACAGTTCTGATGTAAACTGGATAGACCAATTGCCAACTTTATGTGCATTATAAAAAAAAAAACTCTCATGTATCCTAAATATGCCACAAGTAATATAACTTCATAAATATTGAATAGAGATTAAATATTATTTCCTATTAGTATTGTAAACTTATGAAATTCTTATAAGAATCATATTAAAAATTGTAATTATTGATAGTCAAGTTTATAGTCATCAACATCGTGATCTGCCTGTAAGAGACTCACCACAGGGCCTTAGGCCTCTTCCCAAAGTAGTATATGGGCATAATGACCACACCATAGTGAATCATCATTACATTGTATAAAACCAAGTCATCTACCACATCTGTCAGTTCACGATAAACTAAAAACATACTGGACGGATTTTCATGATGCGGCTTTCACCGGTAGATAGAGTGATTCATGAGGAAGATTTAGTTATATAATTCGTCAAAAAAAAATATTATCAGGGAGGCACAACATCCACGGAACTATCTAGGTAATAATAATATCATGAATGAGAATGGCAGTTTGTCTGTTAGTTACACTTACATAACTTAACTATCCAAGCAAACCGTTAATTTATGCATTAAATTTTGCATGTATGTTGTCTAGGGTTATAGAAAAGGTTATAATGTACGATTGATACAGAAAAAGGATACTGTACACAAGGTATAGATCAATAATATACTTTAATGAGAATGAAAGCGCAAGCAAAGCCTAGTGATTTCATATAGAAGGTAATATAGGTATATGCAGAGCTTTTTTGTGGAGGTCCGCAGGGGCATGCAGTGCTCTTAAAGGGAATTACGACATTATCACAAAATTGCATTAAAAACTGATAAAAAATATGGATTTATAACTTTCAGAAAATTAACTTGCCCCCAAAAAAAGCGACAAAAAGGCCTGGGTATATTTATATCTAGACTACAGATTATAATTAAGGAGTTGTCATTTGTTTGAGAGTTTAAGAAATTGGAATAACAAAAGCAATATATCAGTAACAAAATCACATGAATCATAGTGATTTGATTTCGAACATACATGATTGTAGCTCCACATACTTGATGAGAGATAAAACATATATCCGTTTATCATATGTCATGTCCTATGTATCTAAATATAATCATTGTTACTTTTGTACTTAGGGACTAATAAAAAAAAAGATATATATAGCGCCCTACAGATATGTTATACAATTAAACCTTGTTCTTAAATACTTTTTTCCAATATACAATACACACAAATAAAAAAATTTTAATCTGTAACATTATGTAATAAGACATAAGACAGATAATGTAAACCCTCAAACCCTTTAGATAGTAAGCATATAATATGCTTATATATAAGGATTAGGTATAAGATATATCTATAGAACCCCACCCAATCCTAGTTGCTATAGCCAATATAAAATCAGCTGAGTGGCTTAAGCGCTCACCTTAGTAGACCGGTGAAGCTGTAAAGGCCAAAAAATTAAGGTCAATAGCGTAGTCAGTTCGAGAAAAAAAAAACTAGTTGCTATAATAGACTCATAAACAAATTAAATATTCTCTCCAAAATGGAACCCTAAAGTCTAATCTCACAGAATACTTAAATAAAATATTGATCCATCAATGTCTCTGGCCTAGTCTAAAGTTAAAAGAGTCCTTTCACAATAAATAAATATATTTGTATATATACTATACACTGTAACTTATTGACAATGTTTAAAAACTAGTTTTCCTATGATTTCCTGAGTGTTTTTCAGTATATCCATGATATATGACATATTACTCTTTCAATTCTCACTCACATTGAAAATAAATTAATACTCTATTTTTGTGGCAAACAACACTAAGGAATTGAATGGCATAATATATTGTGAATAAAAATACAGGGCAATATCAAATACAGATTGTTGCAATAAAGTGAGCGATTGAAAAATAGTAATGCAATGTAAACAAGTTGCTTACTTAATCATTTTAATATTGCATTAGTGTGTTACTTTGTACATTAAAGGATGCGGTGAACAGGTTTGTGGATGGTTGGCTGTGTCAGTAGGTGATATTGAGTTATGTCATTCGCAGGTTAAGGAAAAATGCTTTTAATTGGGTTAATGAAAACAACTATGGAGGAATAATTAAATACTTGTTTATACTTGTGGATTTTTTTTCCAAATGTAAATTCAATCACCCTTGATGAATGATAAATTTGCAAGGTACAACTATTTATAGTCTTCTTTGAAGATGCACTACATAGTGTTCTCTCTAATTTAGGAATACTATATAAAATCAGATGGTTTTTATATCTTATTTGGACTTTCATAAAAAAAATATCTTTTTCTTTGAAATATTGTTTGTATCTTTACTAAAATTTGAAATATAAAATTGAGCTTGCTGTTACACTTTCATACTTTATCTATTGTTCTGGCAATAAATAATCATGAAATTTTGCATAAAAATTGTCAAGAGTACAAAAAAGGACAAAGAATATGTTTCATCAGAGAAAAAGGGAAGTTCCTTAAGTTTAGGTCAATACTTAAATCGAAGCCACCACAAAAAGGTAAAAACTTGTTTTTCATATAAGTGAAATAGTATTTTGGAAACACTATTTACATAGTAATGTCATATAGGCTTAAGTGATTAAAAGTTATTAGCAAAAAATTGCAATGTTGAAAATAAAATAGACTTTGATGATATTCAATAATACATATTCACTTAATGTTAAGTACAATACAATACATTTTAAGTGTGTTTTAGGAAGTAACCCTTTGAGTGTATTTAGAATAAATTATGCATTACTCATCAAACTTTTTATCTCCTTACATTCTGTGAAAGTGTGTTGGTTTTTGTCTTTGAAAATAATGTTTCATGAGTCAGTAATATATGCAAATATGTTTAGTATTACAGATAATGTTTGATTCAATATAATATTTACATGTTTTATAATAGTAAAGTTCCATTAAAAAGTAATTGTTTTGTTAAATATAGTCCATTGTCTTTTAGGGAATTCATATTTTATCCTATACAGTTCATGGGTGAATACGGCCAGTATAAACAAATCGATAATCTTGTGTGAAAAAATTATTCCATCCCACATACTTAAAGTGTTATGTGATATATTTACTGGAAAATGAACAGGGAATTAAAAGTTTTTTCCTGCTCTCTGTTAAGCTTTCAGCTGTTGTGTTCGTTTGGAAGGGGTTTTATGACGTCATACTTGTTACGCAATGTTGTTTTTTATTTATTATGTTATTTCGTCGTAATTCGTGTAATACATATTAATGTTATATGAAATTATTTTACTCATTATTTTTGAGTAATTTGTATACGTGACCGTGGATGTTGTGAGATAATGAGTTTCAGACGGCCGTATCGTCCACCTGTGTGTTTAACGCTATTAAGGTGGGCGGTAAAAGAGTTTTTAGTTTTTAGGGGAGTTTAGCTATTAGAAAGAAACTAATAATACACTATTTATGGATACGAAGAGAATCGTCAGAGGCGTAGATACCTCCATATCACCGATATAAGGTCTTGTATCTACAGAGGTCAGGATAAGTTTTGTAAGCAATCATTTCTATAATGTTACGTCACTCATGTTATGCTGTATTACTCAAATGCTATTAAATAATATTCCTAGCCTCCTTGATTGCACGTCGAGGAAAACACGATATAATTCAACACCAAAAAGCCCTCTCTTCAAAGAAACTTTGGTACTAAGCCCCGGTAAGATTAGTTAAACCGCTAACCTAAGTACAATTATGATAATGAATTACAGTTTATTGAATACTAGCGAGCCCGGCGGACGTTGTTCCGACTTGATAATAAACAAAAAAAAACGTTGACAAATTATATACTGAAATCTTCCGCATAAATCGCTTTATATAATGGTGAAAACCGTATGAAAATCCGTTCAGATTTTTTTTGAGTTTATCGCGAAGAGTTAGGCCTGGCTCAGGACTTTGTTTTATAATATATAATGATGACGTTGGAAATAATATGTTGCTATATCTGATTAGGTAAAAAAATGGAAACTTAATAATGATTAATTACATTGAAAATACTCGTCGATAACATGACAGGATCATTCAATACAGAATATTTCATGTTAAATATTACAAGAAATATTATATACAAATATGAATATCGAATAAATATGAATGGTAAATGTTCTGGAAAAATTTACAAATTGCTTTTCTATATTTATAAGGCGAGAAAAAGGTTTTCACCCTTACGCGTGAGTGCTAATTTACGTTCAAAAGAAAATCTGTGATTTACTGTTATTTACTTATAATTGAGAGATAGTTTATACAATATTATTGTTATACAGAAATAGGAAGATCCGATGAATCTTAAGATTACATTTTATTTTAAGAGAGGATTAAAGGATTTTATATTTTTTACAGTAGTACGGTATACCAGGTGATTGTTTAGACAGTAGCAATTTTTTCTGGAAGACACTCTGCACTCGATTCTTGTTCTAAATCAATTAGAAAAATAGGTGCTTAATATTTGATTTAATTGTTTAAAAAAAATCCAAAAAATATACATAATCCTCTTCGCGTCTATGTTAAAGCGCAGTGTCAATGACCGTTGGGTGATTTCACTTTCGTTTGAAAGGGAACTTTGGGAATGTCAGGAACAAAGGAAAAGGATTTTTTTACCCGTTTTACTATCGAAAGTTATTACGGAGTTACCGGGTCGCCCATTGTAGCTTTTGGCACAGGTCATTGCACTTAGGTTTATTATTATATTTATACGTTTAACTTTAGTTTTGAAAATCTTAGAGCAAACTAACTTTCCTTGGTTGTTTATTAGTATTCGTTTTAATATTATCATTTTATATGTTAAATGTGGCCATGAAGTAGAATGACCTAGAATACTGCGAGTGTCTAAAAATTCACCTGGTATAATTGCGTGTGATAGTATGTAAAGTGTAATGTTAAAATAACGCCGATGAATTTGTGATCGACAATCCAAGAGTTGCTGTAATTCTAGCACTGTTCATGTCTTTTTAACTCTACGTTTGAAGAAACCAATGTTAAATTGTTAAATCTTTGGTTTCATTAGGTCGTTCATTTAAGACCCATCACGTCGATCGTCCAATGATCGTGTCGGCAGTTGATCAGTCAGTATTTCACCCTTCTACGTAAACAGATGGTGTTGACAGATTATCGTGATAGTATATTGAATTCTTTACGCTCTTGTCTCACATGGAAAAATATAATAACAAAAAATATAACTCTTCTTCTTCTTCTTACCCTTATCCCACCTGAGTAGGGTCGGTACAACATATTTGTCATGTTGTGATGTATGATTTGGCTTAATTTTTACGATCGGCCGCCTGCCTGTCATCAACCCTCCTTGGGATTATTTTGTTGTACCACTATATGTTTCTATAGGATCTTTTAGCTACACAAATTTTCTGTAGGCTTTAGTTTAGACTTTTTCCGACGACTGCATTTTCGTCTTATTTTCTGTTGTCCCGTTTTCATAGTTATTACAGTACTTTCAACTACATATGTTATTGGGGCACTGATTTCGTACTAATTTTTCGGTTTAATTACTCACTGGTTTTTGTTCAACATTGGTGACTGTCATAACAATATCGGCTTGCACTGTTTGAGGCTTTTGTATCACGTAAACTGGTGTATATTGACTAAAGTTAATAAAGTTAATATCTTTCGGTGTATTAATATAAAATTAAATACAATAAACCATTATAATAACAAAAAATATGAAAACTATAAAAGAAAATAAATGCAAATAAAATGACATGACAATGACTTTGTAGTTTCTAAAATATAACTATAAGCCTATTTATTATATGTATCTTGCCGAAGAGTCATCCGTTTCCGTTTGACCTTTAATGCTCACATTAAATCGTACGGGATTGGAGAAATATTTATAGACGGAAAGTACTTTACGAGACACTTCGCTTGTGGTAATAAAACACAATTTACAGTACAATAAAATCTTCTATATGTTATTTTGACTTGATTGTTACAGGAAATATTTCATGTGTTAACCTGAGGAAGTTTTTTCTATGGATTTGTGATTATTTTTGTTCTAAAATTTATTTCCTTATTCGGTATTAACTCGTACTAGGTCTAATATTGACTGTGAATCTGAATAAACAATGGGCCCACTCAAATACACACAAAAAAAATATAGAGTGTGTCTTACAAACAAACGATAGAAGTGACACTTTTGTATTATAGGGAAACAATTTAATGAAAATAAAATACAAAAAAAAAGTGGACTACGTTACGCGATATTCCCAGACGCCAAGTACTGACTGCGCCCGACGTTGCTTAACTTTGGTGATCGGACGTCAGCCGGTGTCTAAAAGAGTCTATCAAATACAGTGCCCCCACCACTTCTCGTCACACAAAAATGTGAGAATTTCATAGCCTTCAAATAAGTTACACTTTAAAAACTCTATTAGAATCTATCTAGCCGTTTAGAAGTTCAGTCATATACAGACGTAGGTATAGAATAATTATATATATATGTATATATATATATATATATATATATAAGTATATGCATGTAAAGATGTGCAGCATTTTTATATGAGAATGCATAGGTGCATATATCTTTGAAATAAATAAACAAATATATATTAAGACAAGGCATACATATAAGAAGTTGGCATACAAAGATATCAAAATCGTGAAACAAAGAATTCTGATGTTCAAATCAATAGTTCTGGAGTTTCTGAAGATTAGAAAAATAGTTCCGCATGTTAAAGACCCCAGATACGGGCTTAAGACACATGGTTTGCCAACTTCACGCAGCATACAAAGATCGTGACAGAGGAGTTCTGAGCTTCTTTTCGACAGTTCTGGAGTTTTTTTGCAATATCAAGGCTATGGCAGCCCATTGAAATTCACACCATATGCGTATAGGTATGCAAAAAAAAATCTAAACTAGCTCCTGCGCGCGACTTCGTCCGCGTAGTAATACTTTGAGCTAATGCTAACACACAGCGGAAGCTCTCAAGAGGAAAAAAGAAACCCGATTTTGAAACATTTTTCATTGTCGCTCCGTTCTTGTTGGTCCTAGTGTGATGATATATAGCTTATAACCTTTCTCGATAAACGAGCTATATAACACTGAATGATTTTTTCAAATAGGGCTAGTAATTCCTGAGATTACCCCCTACAACATCACAGACTCACAAACTTTACCTTTTTATAATATTAGCATATATATGTTTACGTATATTATGTATATACTTGCTAAGTGATTGACTATAGATATAATATTTTTAAACATATCAAATGCCCAACCCTCGTGTGGCACGAACCTTAATAAATGGAAATAACGTTGATTAAAATGTAATCATGTTATATTATGAATACCCTTCACGCGTCAACGGGCATTTACTATATAATACTATAACGTACACGATTATTTTCTTAGTTGTGTATATTTTTTTTTGTAATTAATACTTCATTAGCTGTTGGTGCTAATCGTGATAGTTCGTAAGAGTCGTTCACACGTGAACGACTTATAAATAAATACCGGTGCAGTAACCCTGAAAATTTATAATTTATTACACCGTTGCCGGCAGTGACCTCAATATTTTAAAATATTTTACGTGAAACACCTACGGGAATTTATTTACGAGTAACAGTATTACTAGAATGCTTAGTTTGCGGATTTTGGTTTCATATCAAGATTTTCATTTCTATGTGTGTACCAATTATTGGTATAATTTATACGTACGGTAGGCTGGTAGATTTTATTATAATCTTTGAAGTGATGATAGAGCTGTGATGTTATTTGACTGGAGAAGTTGGTACTTTGCGTAGATCCATCATCAAATATTAGTGGATGTTACTATGTACTTCCGCCTGGAATTGATTAGCTGCTACCTTGTGCCTCAATGCAACGAAAAACGTTCTATTTTATGTGTACCTAAAAAAATATTTTAAATAATATTGTGCCGAAGGTTTCGATTGAGAAAAACATGTCTATAAAACCAATAGCATAGTGGCAGGTGGGATTTTAGTGTCAAAAGGATATTATAGAGTGGATCAGTATGTGAATGATAGTGATGTCTGGAATAGACTCATCTCTGTGCATCCACTAAAAGCTATTGTATGATGTATTGGAAATAAATGTTAAAAAAATGTACCCGATCGAGTTTCTTGCCAGTTCTTCTCGATGACTGGGTTGTTTTCCGAACCGGTGGTAGTTTTTGACGCTCATAAGTGTCTTATTAGGGCCTAACCTGAATAAAGTATTTTTGATTTGATTAAATTCACCAAATTCACACAGGCCAGGGTGAGTATCTAACTTAGGTAGTGAACTGTATAAATTGGTCGGAGCGAATCCGAAATCGAGAAGCCCGAATTCGTGTAACGGGATATCTCCGATTTGTACTTATATATAATCATTTCCAAAAGATTTTGGCCTACTAACCCGACCAATTTATTCCCGAACAGTAGCGCTTGTTCTAAGTACGTCTGCTAGCTAGCCAGCTATCACTCTCAAGTTAAGAATGTATCACTAAGCACCTATATTTATGGCACGGCTGCTGAACTTGAGAGCCAGTCCCTGTACATGGGATTTTCATTAATAGAGTGATTCATAAGGGAGGTTTAGTTGTATAATTTGTCGAGATTTTTTAGAAATTGGTTGAAATACAATTGACAAGTGTTGGAAGTGTCGGTTAGAATTAGCAAAAAGTAACTATACCGCGCGGACGAAGTCGCGGTCAGAAACAAGTTTATATATAGATAAATACAATCATTTGAGAGACAGTTATGCATTTTACTAATTTGCCGTCCCGTACGCTGTTATGTCATGTGGGTGCAGTGAGTTGGTCTATATTTAAAGCGGGCCGGCGCGGGAAACCGCGTGGGCGGATTGTCCTCTCTTCACGAAAATATTTCCAAGCTATGATAATTCAATCCGTTCCGTTCCTCTATAGTTTGTATCGATTGTTTTCTAATTCTATTAATGATGATTTACTTCGAAAATGCTATGGAGTTTTTTTTTATTTGCTAATTATAATTATACAAAAAAGTACTGTTAATAATATTGTAGTATTATTGCATTTTCTTATTATAATTTAAAAGATATGGATATTTAATTTATAATCGTTTGTTTTAAAGTTTTGACGTTACGAAATACGTCACCTTGCTTTGTGCATCATCTATAAAAAATGCACGATTTTTTTTTTATTTAATTATAGGTGATATAATTAAAGGTCCTGGTGAAAATTTAAAAAATCGTGCGTCGTTATTGTACTTTGAAATTTAGTTTAGTCATCCTTCTGTAGATAAATAAAAAATAATCTTAACTGTAAAATAACTTTATCCTCGTTAAAAAAAAAACAGAAAAAACATGTAGTGACAGAATAATCTTGAAATTTTCAATTGATTTTGATTCGCCTATTGCAGATCAGGAATGTGTATTTTTTTTTCTCCCGACCTGTATACTAGATCACTTCAGTTATAAGTTTATTCCGATGACTCACTATTTAATTTAGTCTACAGATTTAGTAATTAATTCTTTGTTACCATGTGACTGTAAGGTTGGGAAACATAATGCTAAAAAAAGAGTAAAAGTGTAAACAGACAGTTCTAATTTAGGACTGTGATTCCCAAAGTTGTTTATATCGACCTCCTGAGGTAAAAAATAATTGCGGTTCCGTGAGATTAGTGTGAACAATAATGGACCTAAACTAGTCGTGAGATTAATTTTAGCTTTTCATGAATGGAACAATACATATACACATTCTATGTACTCGAGTAATACTTTTTTATCGTAGACGATATATTTAACTACATACACGATTAATCTATCTTTTCAAAAGTTAATTAAAGTTGAAGAATTTGCAAACAACCGATATCAGGTAAGAGGGTGTCTAAACATTACCAAAAAACATGACAAGTAGTCTATGAGACAAAAAAAGTTTAAGCATTTCTGATCTACGTGATATATTTCTTGAAATGACACCCAGAACCTTTACAACTGATGAGTCGATAGGTATACCCAATAGATGACGATATTCTAGGATCGAACAAAATACGCAAGTAATGGTAAATACATTAGCCCGTCTAGACGTCCGTAGTCACGCCCTACAAGTTTGACTACGGATTTGTCTAATGCAAATCGTGCTAGGAATCTTGATAGAATCTTTCGTTGCGAATAGCTTTTGACTATGTTTACTTTCAAACCAATCTTGCGTCTACGTAAATCGTATTCAATACCTTCGTATGCAAACGGTAGTTAGTAAATCCTTTTTTTTTAATATATTGGTTTTAAATGAAGACGTTATCCAAGATGGTAAACACGCTAAACATAGAACTGGTTCTCAAGTGCAATTAGTGGTTTGCGATAGACATTCAATTTGAGGGTAGGGTAGCTAGTCAAGCGGACCTAGACAAATAAATAAACATTTTAAAAACTTTTCAAATATTTTTAGTTTCGTCAATTAATAGTTTATAAACAAATAAATCAAATATTTTTGAAAAAAATATATAGAATATTAAATTGAATAATTATAAAAATTATACAGTAAAATTAATTTTGTAGTATACAAAAATTGGGAACTTAATTAACACAAGAATATTATAAGTAACTTTTTGTAATACAGTAAATAAAATATAAAAAAAGTCCGAAAAGATTACTATGAGAAATATCGAATTAATTTAATTATGATTTAATAGAAGTTTTAGTTATCTTTAATTATTATCTAACCGGATGGTACAGAGACGTGATGACATATTGCCGTAACGGACTTCCGTTGCATTGTCGGCCAGTTACCTCCAAGTCGCGCCAAAAGAAGTATTACTTCAAAAATAATTTAAGAATTATGGTACTATTAATACCATAGCACGCCAAAATAATTATTGTATAGAAACGCGTGCGGAGCTACGTGCGTTTGTTAATATGCCATATTCTCATATCTCATTCTCTAATCTATTATAGCAAAAAAAAACTTGTTTAATTTTCTTATTGATAACACTAAAGCTTGTCATTAGCTATTAAGGAAAAACGGAATGAAGAAAATCGTCTAATAAAGAGAGGAGAGAGATGTTCTTAGTTTTTTTTTGTTTTACGATTACTTAACGATTAGTTATCGTGCATTGATCGAAATTCGACCGTTAAAACTTATTTTCTTTTCATGTTTAAGGAAAAAAACAAATTTTCTTATACAATTTTCTCACTACATGTCTTGAATTGCTACTAAACAAAAAAAAACGTTTGAGAGACATAGGAAAAAGACATATTTAACGGTTTTGTCATTGCGTATTTATTTGTAGATATGAACATAGTATTATTTTCAATATCGCAAGGCATTACGACAAGACTGCTTACTAAGCGTGAAATTGAAACTCTCTGTCTAACTCCAGACTAGCGAAATTTAATATTGCGGTATGACCTTACTTAACGCCATAGGCTAGGCATCTAATATCATGAACCCTTATCATACGATACTGCTCGTTAACTGTAGTTAATATAATTTGTTTTTTAAGACATAGAGCTAAATTGGTAATAGGTTCATTTTGATATAGATATTCTTGTCTGTTCTTTGTGACGCGGTCATTATTTTTTAAATTTTCATTTGTAGTTTGACTACTATAGCGCCTATGTACTGTTTTTTTTTTATATGGTTATGCAGACTCTTAGTCGGCACCTTCAATTTTTTATTAGGTTCATTTCTTTTTACGATTTCAAATCCATGACTACGGATTTTGTCGCTCCGGTTTCAAGATCCGTCATGTTAACTTTAAAGAGTTAAGTTACATTTAAATGTTACAGAAATTACGTTCAGGCGTTTTGACGATAAATCCGAAGCTGTACTTCAATATTAATGTATAGATTTATCTATATATCTAATACCTTTAAACGAGCAATTCTTGTATACTTTTATATTTGTATATATACAGAATCTCGGAAACGGCGTCATCTATTTCCGTGAAACTTAGTATGTAGGTATTTTCGGGGGGCGATAAATCGATGTAGGTAGATTTTATTGATAGAAAAAAACTTTTTTAACTGAGATTTCAGGAAATGAAAAAATATAGCTAGAATATGAAGGTAAATTTTGCCGGCGCTGTCAAATCAATATTAGCTCTGGTGGAAATTGATTACTTCGAAAATCTGTGTAACTCCAGTTTGAATCCGAGTGTATATAATTTTTTTTTTTTAAATATTATTTTGTAAGGCACGTTTAACAATGTATTTTAATGAAATAAATAATTTTATTATTGTAACTATAAGAGAGATATCTTTTTTTGTTATTTTTTTATGTGAAAAAATGCTAATTTTGTTAGGCAAACCTAACAGTTAATTTTAATTTAATAATGTTTTTTAAAGAACCGAGCTAGGTTCGGTCGCCTAGGTACTGTTTATTATGAAACAAAAGCTTACTAGATTTTTTTTTGTAAGTTTTTACTTAGTTAAATAGTTTATGGTAAGATCGTGAAAATATTGCGTCGCCCTTTCTACCTGTGCCGGTAACGATATGGCGTGATGATAGACAGATATAACAATGACATCTCAACCGGGGTGTATGAAACGGTAGTTTATTTAGAAACTTATCAAGAGTACAAAAAAAAGTATTGTTACATAATTAAAAAAAAATGTAACTCGTGACAATCAAATGTTACCATCTGTGTGTTACACTTATTCTGTAATCGACGTAACCACGCAAACGATGTGGTAAGCGAACTACATTAAACTTAATATTTATAACGTTGCAAATAAAGTATTTTAGTTTTGCTAATGTTATTGGAAAAGATCATGTCAAGAAGGTATTTTATAATTTACTAGCTTTTACCCGCGGCTACGTTCTCGTAAAGGTATTAATTTTTTTTTTATTGAATGATATCCATGTCTTCTTCTATGCCCTAGATAGTGGTATGCAAATTTTCAAGATGATTGGTTGAGTAGCGTAAGTGACAAAGTGTAAAAAATAATCTCACTTTAGTCAAAAGAAAATCATTAATAAATAAACAAACGTGTCGTTGTAACATTTCAAAATAATCTAAATACAATATTAGCCGTTCCTAATATCTTACGTAATTTCCAATATCTACAAATTTTTTACAATTAAATATGGAAACTATAACAAAAAACTAAAGACCTTATTTATAGACGGCATAGTTAATAAAAAATTAAACAGGTTCTATGAACAATTAAAGTTGGAATTAGCTGATCTTGCGATGAATCGACACAAAAATGTTCTAGTAAAATTAATGATTTTTTTATCCATTTAATTGCTGATTGCTATTATACGTAATGTTTTTTTTTTTTCGAAATGACTACGCTATTGACCCAGCAAGGTCTTAACAGCTTCACCGGACTACTCTCTATACGTAATGTGTCTTGTTAGAACTATACATGACTATATATGACATGAATATATCTAATGTTGCTTTAGTAAATGATGTTAAAACAAATAAATAAATACAAATAAAATATAAACCTTGTACATTCGGTGGAAATTGATTTACAGAGTATTTCTCGATTCCAAAGAAAAAAGTCCCGCGTCGTCGGCCTGTCCTCGTTGCGGCAAGTCTCCTTTTATGGAGCCGAGAGAGTGTGTAACTGCTTCTTTTTAAATCGATACAAGTAGTGTGTAATCTGTTTATAAAAATGTACGGTGCTTTCTAAATGTTGGCACCCTGATACTTTATTGATCTGTGTAGTGTCCGTTGATTTAGTCTGGCTGAATTTTTGGTATTTTAAAAAATATTGGCAACACAATACGTAGGCGTCGTGTCAAACGATATTATTATTATGATTGTTTTTTTTTCCTTTGTTATAACTATAATCTATATTTTATGGGGTAAAATTATGTGTGCTAAAATTTATTTACCCCTCTTTCACTTTAAGCACATTGCGCTCAGGAAGAACACGTTTCATAATTAAAGGCCATACGTAACAAGAGTGCAAAATTGTAATGTATAATTATATATAAATGAATTTGTATGTATTATTATTTACGTATATACACAATGATTATAGTCTAATTATAAAATTGCCCTCTTTCAAATAGGAACCAGAATAACGTTCAGGCTTTTAAAAATTAACAAATTAACGATTACATTTCGACCATTGGACGATTTATAGTATGAATTATCATTCGTCGAAGTCGTAACTCTATGGAAATTTGTCTAAAAATAATATTCCCTACTTATTTTAAGACGCTATAAAAGTCATTATATTACTACATTGTTATTGTCGTTTCCAAGTAAATCACAGAAGTGTTGCCAACTTATAAAATGCATCTGTAAAAACAAATTCTATGTTTATATACGAACGAGGTCCTTATTACGTATTCCGCAATATCAAAGTGATTGCAGAAATGGGTTAATATCGACGTTGAAATGGGAAATTTAGTTGCTGATAAAACAACGAGAGAAATAACTCTAGACGGAAAAGTGTAAGTTATAATTTACAATATAGTTTGAATTTATTTTGGGACTGATTTCTTCTATCGCTTTGTTTTCGTGAAATACGTAGTTACAGAATGGTTTCGGAATGTCGACATAGAGATAAAAATCTTCGAAACATTTTGGAGAGTACATCTTTTTTTTATTTTAATGTCAGTCTAAATAATGTCGTTCATATATTCTTCCACGCTATTAATTTTGTTTTACACGTGACTTTTCCCCAAAAGAAATAATGTTATTGTAAATTATAATCCTTATTTTTATATATAAATTTCTTCTTTATGTGTGTATATCGCTGAACTCCACCTAAATGGCTGGACCGATTTTGATGAAGTTTTCTGTGCGTGTTCCAGTGGATTCGAGAATGGTTTAGATTCACAATTGGGCTCGGTAGGTGGCGCTGCGGTTTCGGATCTATTGTTCGTGTATATGTAACTAAACTCTTAAATGGTTGGACAAATTTTGATGAAATTATTTGTGTGTGTTTGAGTGGATTCAAGAATGGTTTAGATTCACAATAACACACAGTAGGTGGTATTGCGGTTGAATTTTAGTATTTTTTAAATTATCCTAAGGCAGGATAATATCCGCCGCGCCCGTTTGTTGTTATATAATTGTTATGGTGATAACCGCATGAAAATCCGTTTATGAGTTTTTGTTTATCGCGAACAGATAGACAGCCGTGCCAGAGGACTTTATTATATAACTATCCTCTGCCCGCGACTTCGTTCACGTAGTAATATTTACTCTGGGCGTTAGCTAACACGCAGCAGAAGCTCTCAAAACGAAAAAGCATCCCGATTTTTAAACATTTTTCATCTGTGCTCCGCTCTTATTGGCCTTAGCGTGATGTTATATAGCCTTCTTATTCTCGATAAATGAGCTATATAACACTGAAAGAATTATTCAAATCGGTCCAGCAGTTCCTGAGATTACCCCCTACAACATCACAACGTCACAAACTCGCAAACTTTACCTCTTTATAATATTAGTATAGATATGGAGTGATTTGTATAAAGTACTTGAGAAGGTAACATTATTAGAGTCTACCGTTCATAAATGTCGGACGAACAACATAATGTAACACTCCGTTAAGGGTTTATTTTAAGGTTAAGGGAAATCGCGGGCAGAGGCTAGTATGTTAATACAATAGACTTCCAATCTGAGGGCGATAGCTAGACAGGTCGATTCTAGACAATACTTCAACAACGTGCTATTGTTTTTTTAAGATTATTGCATTTATAGAAAGTCCTGAATCGATGTTCTAGCGTCTTACAATTAAACCATGATGATGATAATATAAGCTCGTTGAAATTAAGTCAATGAACTTTTTTAGGGATTACAAATTCTCACTACATTTTATACACCAAATACTTTTAAAATACAAACATGTAACATGAGAATTTATTTACTCAGTACTCATTTTCGCCCAGTGATCGAAATTCCTCCATAATAGTTATCGATAATTGTTGTAAATTAAAACAAATAAATTATTTAGTGACGATTGCTTTTGGTTGTATTTTTTAATTAAATACAATACAAAAGTTTCACTTCTATCATGTGTCTTTACGACACGCCCTGTTTTATTTTACTCTTTTTTGCCGTTTATTTTTATATATTTTATTACCGCCAATATAAACGAAAAACACGCATAATAACGAAGCTAGCGTATAGATATGAATGAATGACAATACTTTTAATTTATAAATACTTGAAATTGTTTTGATACATTTTAGGACCCTTGTACGAGATAACGATCATGTTTTAAAATTATATATTTGAAATCGTACTTATAGGCAAATATAATGATGGGACAGTGTACGCTAATACACATGTACTGATGCTGTGTAATTAAGGTTAATATGTCGTTTCTTGTCAACTACGCGAGCGTACTGTGAATTGTAATTACGCTAATTAATATATGTTACGTCATTTTTATGTCGCTTTGAGTACGTGCGTTTCATTTATATCAATGAAGTACTTGCCGTTATCCTACATTACAGCAGAGTTGCCGATTCCCAAAATGTACTCGGGAAAGAACAAAATGCACAAAATCTTAATGGTCAAAATTATTAAACTAGACGGACCTATTCGGTTTTTCTTGTACGGCTTGAGATCGTATACTTTACCAGACTGTCGCTATGTTCTATACATAAGTTCGTGGAATCAAAATGGTAATAGTATGGATCACAACGTGAGGAATTGGTAGGTTGGACAAAATGGCGACAGGTCTCGAGTATTACATGTGACACACGGATGCCTTAGGCAAAAGTTGAATACTGTGTTGCATACATTTGAATGCTAGGGTTAATCAAAAGAAGCTCAAAGACGATTATATTATAGCCAGAGATGATGATGATATGATCCATCTTGGATATGTGATGTAACTAAAATGGGTAACATTGCGAATGATTAGATTGAAGTGATAATTGGTTAATAGACAGCGTGTTCGATCATAGCGTTGATGGACGTATGGTTACATTCTTGCAACTGAATCCGTACTTTCTGTAAAGAAAAGCATTGTGATGGAAGAGAACACCATAGCATGGTGGTAGGGCTTTTTGATTTGAAACATCTGTAGGCGGAGGGTAAACCTGATTGTTGGCGTGGCGATGCAAAACAAGAACTTTGCACTATTAACGAAATACTCAAAAACATTTGCAACCCTATTTGTATAAGCATAAGATTCAAACTCTTTTATAGGCCATTTGTCCTGCTAGTGTTACGGGCATACCCCGACGACGTAGCGCTCTTTAATACTTGCCGCCAAACACACCGCGCTTTTGCCTAGTTGAATTTTGTATTTATGAAACATGAATATTTATGTAATAAAATAAATAAACAGTCATTATTTTACGGAACACATTTGTAATGCTTTATCTTTTCATTATGCCATAGCTGATTCCTGTCGTAATCTGTTCTTTTAGGCATATAACTTATACAAAACAATTTTGATGTTTCACATCTGCCAGGCATCCCGTGACGCTTCAATTTTTTCTAATTCCGCGTGTCTAACTACAATTCTCAGGTTGAAAATCTGTCGTCAAGCACCCGTTGGTGTGTTCCGGCTGCTGTATTTGAGAGCCAGTGTCCTCTACGTTTGGTGTGTACCATCTTAGACCACGTATTCATTTAACATCAGATATGATTGTGGTCAAACGTTGAAATGTATAAAGTACTAATACACGTCTGGTGGACGTTATCCTGCCATAGTAAAAAAAATCCTAAAAGTCAGCCGTAGCGCCACCTACCAGATCCAGTTGCGAATCTTAACCGTTCTTGAATCCACTTGAACACAATTTTTTATATCAAAATCTGTCTAGCCCTTTAGGAGGAATTTAGTCACACACACACACACACACAAACAGAATAGATGTATATATTTAAGTATATAAAAAAGTAAATTATCAAAAACTAGTGGGCTTGGTGGACGTTGTTCCGCGCCCTGATAATAAAAAGTACCTAGACAAATTATATATCTAAACCTTCCTCGTGAATCTTTGTAGTCCGGTGAAGCTGTTAATAGGTCAATAGCGTAGTCAGAAAAAAAAACTTTATCTACTGGTGAATACCGCATGAAAATCCGTTGAGTAGTTTTTGAGTTTACCGCAAACGAACAGACAGACAAACGTGGTAGAGAGTCCTCTATTTAATATATGTAGTAATTATTTTATTAAAAATAGTTTAGTTCTGTCAGTAATATCCTGGCAAAACGGTCCGGTTTTCGGGGATACTCGTACCTATGTTATAAAACGCCGCCCACAATTCCACGTAGCTATTCGCACATCACGGGGGCGTGAACTTGACCGACTCTTGGCGGTGACTCACGCCGCGCAACTCGAAGCGATTTGTGTGGATACTTATTCGTGAAGGATCTTTTAATAATTTTTTTTGGCAACCAATCTCTTAAATTATTGTCGTCATCTTCGAGTAGTTTTGTGATCATTTCAATGAACTAAGCCAATGGTGAGGTGGCCCGCTCGTAAGAAGTTTCCAGGGAGTTTTGTTGGCAATTCAGAATCCATGCTCCGTGGTATTATTTCCCATCCACTTCATTTGTACACAATAACTAAACTATACTACGTAAAACACTACCAATATTCCAAAATACAGAGTCATATAATACAAACTAATTTACATAGTATAGAACAAAGTCGCCTACCGCGTCTGTCTGTCTGTCTGTTCGCGATAAACTCTAAAACTACTAACTGAATTTTCACGTGGATTATCATCTGTAGATAGAGTAATTTATGAAGAAAGTTTTGGTAATTTATCGAGGTTTTTTTTTTTATTTCACTGCGGCACAACGCCTAGCTGGCCCGTTAGTTATAAATAAAATGTAAAATCCACTACATGACAAACTAAGATCCCTCCAAAAACTCATATTTTAATTAAATCGCTGTTGCTTCTATAATTGAAGAATGACTGTTTGAAACAGGGAACTTCCATCTTAAGAATTTCTGATATTTTTTCCACTCATTAAATTGATTCCTTACTTATATTATTCCTTTGTAAAATTTGTTTTATCTGAAATACCTAATTCCTTTGACGGAGCAGTCTTTCTTTACCATTTACAATTAAAATCTATACTAATATTATAAAGAGGTAAAGTCTGAGTTTGTGACGTTGTGATGTTGTGAAGTTGTAGGGGGTAATCTCAGGAACTACTGGTCCGATTTGAATAATTCTTTCAGTGGTATATAGCTCATTCATTGAGAATGGTTATAGGCTATCTATCATCACGCTATGACCAATAAGAGCAGAGCACAGGTAAAAAATGTTTCAAAATCGGGATGTTTTTTCCTTTTGAGAACGCGAACGAAGTCGCGGGCAGAGGCTATTGTTTTATAAAAACCCTTTGACTCGTACAATTAATTTCTTGAAGTGCAACTTCTTATGAGTCTCATATTTTCTCTCTTATTTCATGTTTTGAAATTTTGATAGCTAACCTTTCGTGTGGCAATATCCAGCCATATTGACATCTGTGTCTACTGTACTGACGTGATTGATGACAGGGTTAGTAAGTTCATCCATCGGGCTGTGGACGCTCCGGCGCGGGACTTTGTGGATTATAACCTAAAGATGGCCATAAAGGCTCAAAATGAAACTGCCATAAAGGCAATAACATTATTAAAAATAAATAAGTAAAATAACACCCAATAGTTGCTCACAGATACGATTTCTGATGTACACAATAAAAAAAAACGAAAGCAAAAAAAAGGTGCAGGCCATGAGTCTGCAGAACAAAATAAGAAAAAAAGCCTTTCATGTGACGAATAATGGTGGGGATTAACACTATGTTGGATAGAGTATTTAAAACATCGTCCGATCATCGAAGTAACGTCGGACGCGGTCAATACTTGAATAGGTGATCGCTTAGGATCATCGCTTTACGTTTGTTTTTGTTGTATTTTTTAAACTAAAATGATTCCCTGTAATACAAAAGAATCTTTAACGTGTGTCTTTACGATACTCGCTATATTTTTTTTTTCAAAGTTAGCTATTTTCCTTAGTATAGCTTATTCTTTGTTTGTATGTTATATATCTTTGAGTGACGTCGTAAAGCAATAACTTACTCATGTTTTATCAACTGTTTATATAGTAGTCCGGTGAAGCTGTTAAGACCTTGCTAGGTCAATGGCGTAGTCAGTTCGAGAAAAAAAAAACAGTTTTTAAAAGCTTTTTCAATTAAACGATATGATACGATTTACATCCATCCGTTTATTTTCTTTGATATAACAATACACCTATATTTGGACTCAATTATCTTGGATTTTATTATATTTGCAGACCAAATTAAAATATTATTTGTAGGACTCTTCAAGTAAATTTCTGAATGAATTACATGGCTGCATCAATAGCACAGTCCTGTCAGCGCTAGGCTTTCGCTGCTATAGTCGTGAGCCGCTATGGTTGTTGTGGGTTGAAATCCCACAGAGAATTATTATTTCTCTGATTGCTCGGAATTAACGTTTGTTTGTTGCATAGTCCGCCGAGTTGTAGGGCTCGATACGATAGCGGATACTAGCCTAGTTGTCAGACGTGAAATACGTTTGCATTCGTGAAGTTCACATGCCGTCGCAGGAATTCTTATATGAATGAAAAGCTAGTTTAGACAGATTCGCGATGTGGCAACCAAGGCAAAGCCCCAACCGAGGTTTGGCCACTATGGCACCCTTGAGCTTGCTATCAAGCGGCTAAGTGCCTTAAAGCGCTCGTCTTAGTAGTCATGTGAAGTTGTAAAACCTGTCAGGATAATAGAGTAGTGAGTTCGAAAAAAAACGATACATTTTTTTAAATTGACTTTATACTGTTTGTCTTGAAGGGCCTTTACAGCTTAACCGAACTATAGTAGTCCGGTGAAGCTGCTAAGACTTTGCTTGGTCAATAGCGTAGTCAGATAGAAAAAAAAGTGAACTATAGAATACATAGTGCAGAAACTTGAGTTAAATAATGTTTTCATGGTGCGCAATAGTTAGTTTTTTTTTTTTTTGGTTGCGACCCAGTCGGGCTGTAAAACCCTACCACCCCGCTTTCGCCATTGCCTCGTTCGTTATTCAGCAGGGTGCACCACGTGCAGGTGAGGTTGGCTTGGGTGTCTCAAGTCTTAAGATGTTACTCGACACCCCTTACACCCCAAAGTTAGTATTCCAAGCTCTCGAACTGACTACGCTATTGACCCAGAAAGGTATTAACAGCTTCACCGGACTACTAGTATTCCAAGCTATTTAGAACAGCTCCATCGAAATATTTTGGTATGGCAATTAACCGTATTTACATTTCTACAATAAAAGAAATGAATACGCCTGCTACGTATGTGAATAGAGCGGAAAAAAAACATGTGACCGCAAAACGCAAGTGTAACAACGACTTGCATAAACATTGCACTCTGCTCGGTTCGCGGTTTACGCAACAGACGATTTTATTAACAAGTGCCGTGTACTAGATTAAAAGCATGGAGATCGAGGTAGCGCGCCGGGGAACTGTTGCAAATGAATACGCGTTGTTTTTTGTGACGATTCGACAATTAAGTATTATTACATGAGGATTTACTACGTAAAGAATGGATTAATTTTCAATAATTAGGAGGTAAATGAACAGGTGGATCACCTGATGTAAACCACCGTCCATAGACACTTGCAACACCAAGTGCGTTGCCGGCCTGTGTTGGGAGTGGATGGGAATGGGGATGGAAAGGGAAAACGAGAGAGGAAGGTGAGGAGAGGTGGGCCTCCGGCGGTCTAACTGACCGAACGAAACGCAACAATGCAAGCACTGTTACTTTACGTCGGTTTTCTGCGAGAGGGTGGTACTACCCCGGTCGAGCTGACCCATTCATACTGAAACCAGTAATAGCTTCAGCGTGACTCTACCCCTACAGCATAGTTCAAGGTTCAAGTAATACGCTCTATTTATTTCTTCGAAAAGAATCAACAAGAGCGTCATATAAAGAGATATAACATACATGAAAGTTGTTAGAATTATTTATGTTCCTAATGAAAGCCGATTACATCATTCTTATGTAAGACACAATTATGAATAATATAAATAAAGAAAGAAGAAAATATAGTAGAACTAATATCTATACTTCTATACTAATATTATAAAGAGGTAAAGTTTGTGAGTTTGTGACGTTGTGATGTTGTGACGTTGTAGGAGGTAATCTCAGAAACTACTGGTCCGATTTGAATAATTCTTTCAATGTTATAGCTCATTCGTCGAGAATGGTTATATGCTATAATATATCATTACGCTAAGACGAATAGGGCCGGAGCACAGATGAAAAGTGTTTCAAAATCGGGATGTTTTTTTCCTTTTGAGAACGCGAACGAAGTCGCGGGCAGGGGCTAGTATTTAATAACTTAATAAATTATGATCAAATACCATAAAGTATAATAGTTAATCCACTATATGATAAGAAAAAAGAGTTATGAAAGGTCAACTAGACAAAGTGTTGTACAGTTAAGGGGTAAAAAAATCTATTTAATTACAAATAGTTTTTTTGAATTGTAAAACCGAATTTCCATGTATAATGACTTGGTTTGGTGAAGGAAAAGATCAAAATGAAAACATAGCGTGGTGATAGGGCTTAGTAAGAAATAGACATCACATAAACCTCTAACATTATTCATAAACAAAGCGATTGAAAGATTTTGAAGTGATGGTGGTTTGAAGTGAAGTGATGGATTGATGGTAACGCTAACACGCAGCTGAAGTTCTCAAAAGGAAAAAAGAATAGTTTATAAAATATTCTTCATTGGTGCTCCGCTCTTGTTCTTGGCGTGATATAAGCATAAGATAAATGAGCTACCTAATACTGGAAGATTGTTTCCAATCTGATAGTATTAGTCCGGTGAAGCTGTACGGGCCTTGCAAGGTCAATAGCGAAGTCAGTTCGAAAAAAAAAGGACTAGTAGTTACTGAGATTAGAGTAGAAGAGCTTGATAATCTCGTTATATATAAATTTATTTTGTACGTGTGTATGCCCCTAAACTCCTTCTTAACGGCTGGACCGATTTTGATAAAGTTTTGTGTGCGTGTTCCAGTGGATCCGAGAATGGTCTAGATTCACAATTGTACCCGGTAGGTGGCGCTACGGTTGTCTTTTAGGATTTTTTAATTATCAAGACAGGACGACGTCCGCCGGGCCCGCTAGTATCATTCTAGATTTATTCATGATTGACGACTATTGGCCTATTTATATAGGTTAATCAATTTGTTGTTTTTGTACATAGGTACAATATACACTATCACCTTTTTGTTAGGTTCTCTCACCGAGATATGATTAAACTGAATGCCAGCAGTACCGGAGTTACATAATTAATTGAAAATGTAAAAGAGTTGTTGTAGCTTTCTCAATGCGGTTTGCTAGGCCGTATTGTAATTTGCTATCGAGAGAAAGTTTTCCTACTTGTCGGCGCTCGTCGTTCCTGTTGAACTGCTTGGTAGGATAACTTTGATCACAATGACGACGGATTTAAATACTTGTTGTATTCTTTCTTACTGAATATATAAAATTGAAATGCGTTATGCGAGTTACATTTAAGTAATGCAATGTTGAAAAGTTTTAGATGGCAATAGATACTCATGTGTTTACGTGTGTTAATCTTTATTAAGTAGACGAAGCTTTTCTATACACGCTTTATGGTTGGCCCCTTATAAATAAATTTAATAGTTGCGCTCCAGATAATGTGATGTGTTTCTCTCATCTCATTGATCAAGTATGGCACATGCAAACGCTTAACATACGAAACTTTTTGGATGTCAGTATGACAAAGAGAAGAAAAAGAAACTATTTTAAAATATGACGCACCGCACTGATTTGTTTCATATATATAGGTCGCTTGATACTGCCGCGCCGTCGATAAATTATTATGCTAAACGCTTTAAAGTTTTTCTTCCTGTGACTATCATCTGCACATATCTACTTCAGTCGCTCATAGCTACAGAAGAAAATCCAGACACCGCTCATCTTGTCTGAGACGCCACTGCTTCTTACAAGGTGCCGAGTTGCAGGTCAGTTCACGCTTATTATTTGAGGTTCTAGTTATTTTTATTTATTTATAAGCAAGGCCACCACCCGCTCGTATGCTCTTCGTTATTTTATACCGCTTATCCTGGTGGGGCCTATTTACACGGTCCCACCAGCCCACTTCACGTTGTATGTATTGTTGATATTTCAAATATGTTGCGAAGTTAAATAATGTAAATGTTCACATACATATTCGGCAACTGATTTTTATATCTATACTAATGTTGTAAAACTGAAGAGTTTGTTTGCTTCAACGCGCTAATCTCAGAAACTACTGGTCCGATTTGAAGAATTCTTTCAGTTTTAGATAGTTCATTTATCGCGGAGGCTATAGGATATATCACCTTAACTTAGCTAAGACCAATAGGAGCAGAGCATCAATGAAGGATGTTTCTAGATTAAGGTTTTTTTTCCTTTTGAGAGCTTCTTATGTGTGTGCTGCGTGAACGGTAACTATTCCACGCGGACGAAGTTGCGGGCAAAAGCCAGTAGATTATATTTGGGGTAGTTTTGTTCAAAACGACTATTAACGAATCTGAAGCCGTTTTGGTTTGGTAATCCAATAATCCAGGACAGATATGGCTCAAATGTATATGTCAAAACCTGTTCTTGTGAGCTTGTGATATTGGTAAAAATTATTTGCGCTCGCGTTATAGCAGTCCTCCATACATACAATGGCGCTGCGCCAAGTACGCACGCACGCGTACGTTCTATCCTTCAATGTCATTGTCTTGTGTGTGGTTAATTGATTTAGACCTATGGTTTACGTACACGCCGTCTTATTAACCATCATCTTCTCACCCTTATTCCAAAGTAGGTTCGGCACAACATATCTTCCTTTTCCACTCTTCCCTGTCAGATGTCATCTCAGTAATCACACCTTTCATACATGTATCATTTTTTACACAATCCATCCATCCATACATTTATCGGTTTTCCTCTACTCCTATATCTGTCCATCGTAATACTCAGAACTTTTCTAGTTACATAGTTTTCATCTCTCCTTGTGACATGCCCGTACTGTACTACTTTCAAACTACCTCTGATTCTTCATGTTATTGTTTCTGGTACACACGTCCATCTTAACATTCGCATCTTTGCCACGTGTATTTTTCTTTCATCCGTCTCTTTCGTAGCCCAGCTCAACATTCAACACGACTGGTCTTATAATAATTATATACAAGGGGCCTTCCCCTTGAGTTTCAAGGGCATTCATGGCTTACAAGCTAAACCCAAATATCTTTGGCCATTTAATCCTTGCCGTTTGTGTTCATCAGTTTTCATTAAAGGTTCAAGTGAACTATTTAAAAGTGTTTATCACAAAGTGTTTTTTTCTCTCAAATTGACTACGCTATTGGCCTAACAAGGCCTTAACAATTTCACCGGACTACATTATCACGAATTCGTTTTCGTTAGTGCAAGTTTTTAATTGTGATATACATTTACAGTGAAAAAATGTGGTTGTCGAGTTGTTTGACCAGTGTAATGTCAATCTGATGTTCGCAGGTTAGAATTCCGGCAAATGCCAAAGAATTTGTCGGAATCCGGACATTTATTAATTTAAATTAGTGAACATATCGTGAAGCAACTTGAATATGAAAAGTTTTCTTGTAGCTAATCTACGGGCAAATCTCACAGTTTGATATCGCCAATATATCGTGGGCTGGTGTGGTGATTAAGTATGTACCTTCCTTCAGTAAAAGACTGAAAGGCTGATAATGATGATAACGACATTTACAATCAGATAGTTCAAAGAGCTTTTTTTTTACGTGGGGAAATCCCTTATGGATACCCATCCTCCCGGGGGAGAGGGTGGGTTATGTAGGACTCGCACGGACTAAAACCCCACGGGCCCCCCGACCCATCTTCCCTGATCCGGTTAAGGTGGGAGGTGGCGGTCAAACTGCCGCCTCCTCCTGCCTGCCCTTTGTTGGCGGAGACGGCCACTGTGAGGGTCTTGCTCACGGACCCTCTCCGCCGCCTCCTGCGAGACGACCTCTTCGCAGAAGGAAGCCATAATATTCCATATATCCTCGCTGCCGAGCATAGCTTTTACGACGCTCGGCAGCGAGAGATCACCACCTACCGCCGCAGCCAGAGTGCGGCGCCGCTCCTCCCACGCAGCACACTCGAAAAGAGTGTGCTGCGCGGTGTACGGTTCAACGCCGCACTGATGGCACACGGCAGTCGGCTCCCTGCGTGCTATCCGATGCAGGTACCAACCGAAGCACCCGTGCCCGGTCAGCACTTGCACCAGACGGAAAGTCAAGGAGCCCCATCCCGTCTGGTACCATTCCGGCAGGACCGGGTGGACAGCGTCGATTGTGTATCGACCGTAACGCGCGTTCGCCAGGTCCCGCCTCCACCTTAAATTGTTCAAAGAGCTATTATATCATGTGCTGTCAACTAACATTATGAGATGATTGATGATGTAAATTATTTTTTATTTACCCTTAAAAAAATATAGATTCCAGGAAAGTTATATGGATTAATTACATATTATTTCACGAACGCACACTCTTAATGATGACCGGTTGATGTAATTTTAAGTTTACATTATTATGATAACGAGATGCCGCCGAATAATTTTATGTATGATCTAAATTACTCCAGATAAAAAGCCTTTGTTAATTCTACAAAGAACTTGTACATTAAGATCTAGATTATATTATCCGCATCGTCTTACGTAGAATTGTTTAACATTTAAGTGTCGAAGACTCGTTACAGAATTTGTTTTAGTTGTAGATACGTAATTTATTCTACGTTTGATCTCGAACCAATTAAAAGAGCTCTTTTAAATGAAGGTGTATGTAGTGCGAAGGCTTTTGTATTAGCTTTGAATCTATCTATAGTGTTGAATAAGAGTTAAACTCTTGCGGTGTTATTACAAAAAAGTTAAATACGCATGAGTAGTTCGGTGAAGCTGTAAATACCTTTCCAGGTCAACAGCGTTTTCATTTCGAAAAAAAAAAATACGTATAGAATACTTGCTTTAAAAAGGTTTCGTATTAAATGCACCGCTCTCGCTGAATATTCGTCATTTTGCACTTTTGTCACGCTTTGGTTAGATTAGGTTAGACTTGGCAAAAAGGATAATGCGAACTTGCCACGGACGAGCGCAGTGCATTTAATACGAAACCTTTTTAAAGCAAGTATTCAATACGTATTTAACTTTTTTGTAATAACACCGATGATATTTGACAAACCAATTAAACTAAAAGTTCACCTAAGAATACATACTACACTTGAGACTCAGTTCTAGGTTACTTTTTACATGATGTTATTTAGCTTCGGTGTGATTGTAGTGAAACATTATAACCAATAAAAAAATGTGAACAAGCATTTAAATGTAATTTTCATTGTGGTATATTCATTCAACCACGTTAGACTAAATACGGGTATGAACTACTGCGGTTCTCCTTAATACCGGTTATTGGTGACTAAGAGAAGGCTGCACTGAATATATAGACGTATCTATTGCACGTGTATTTGTTTCTTTTTTTTATTTAAAAGCTAAAATATAGATACGCCGTTTGCAAATTGAATAAATGTCCGATATAAGGAATGTCGCTCCTTTAGTAGAAAAGAAAGTAATTTAACGTTGCGAGAAGGGTACGTCTTATTCAAAAGTCACTTTAATACGATAAAAATTAAGAAAATACATGGCTGTTGATTTTGATTTAAGTGTATGAAAAACTTAGTCCCCGAAGATAGTTTATATTGTGAAACGAAAGAAGTCCACGATTTAGTAAAAACTTTATATTTATTTTAGTTTATCTCAAAAAATTCAGTTTGTAATTTTCTTTTTAATTTACGTAATTTTTTCTTTAGCATTGCAACTTAAATCAATTTTACGCTAATTATCATAGTGCATTATTCCTGTGTTACTCCGCCTGCATTAAATTTATCTTATAACTTGTTTTATAGAAATGTGTATTTAGTACGAACTTTTTTTGAAAATGGTTAATCGAGCGTTATGGTATAAATGTTGATATTTACTATTACAAAATAGCCAATGTAAATTACACGACTTATCCCTAAACTGTTACAACTGACATAAAGCGCTTCATTTATTTTTAAGTAAAATTTAAGTTGAACGTGTAATCATGGTTAAAACTGTGAACGCTTTGTTTAAAAGTTGGAGTCGCTTACGTTTTTTTGATTAAAAGTGCGATGTCTTTTCCCGGTGGGTACAAATATAGTCTCGGTACGGTGTTGTCGCGGTCCGGTCGATATGACAATAGAGAGGTTACTCACCTGTGCGGCCGCGTGGCGTGGTGACACGTCCTTCGCTTCCGCGGTGACGTCACCGGACCGCCCGCACACATTCGTGTCCGCAATGCGCGTGCGCATCTATACCACAGTATAAATATGAGACACAGTACGGAAACTACGAAAAAAAGCTCGAAACCGGCACAGTCAAACACGCGCATCGACGAGAGGTTTTGAAAGGAATTCCATGGACAGCACCGTGAAGTCCGCTTATGGGTCTTGTTGATGCGCATGTTTGTGTGAGTGTGCCGGTGTGAGCGTTTATAGGGAGTTTCCAAACTGCCTGTTATGTGTACTGTGTCTATACATATAATATAAGAATGTAAATGTAACGTGCCTGTGCTTTTAATTTTCGTGATATAGTTGTTGTAGGCGTCTAGGAATAACTAATAAAATACATTCCAATCATTTTTAGAAATGTCTGTCTGTCTATCTGTTTGTATGAACACGCATCACTGATAAAATACCGCGTTCATGATAATATTTCTTCAAGATGATCATAAAGCATATCTCCAGGTAACGTTTAGTCTCTGTTTCATTAAAATCGATTCAGCTTATTAACAGTTATTTTAATTTTAACGACGATGCGATTTAAGTGCTAGAGGATAGTTGATAAGTAAATGGATTTAAAACATTCTTCATTGGTGCTATGCCCATGTTGGTCTTAGCGTGATTATATATAGCATATAACCTTCCTCGATAAATGAATTATATAACACTGAAAGTTTTTTTTTTTTAAATCTGACCAGTAGTTCCTGAGATTATCCCCTACAAACTCACAAACTTTACCTCTTTATAATATTAGTATAGATGAGCTTTAACAGTTCGTTGATGTGATAGCGGTTTCCATTCGATGTTGCAGCCGATGACTGATGCACTCACCGGCTGTGGCCCGATGAAACTGTACACAAACGTTTTGTTTATTTCCATGAGAGAGCACTTGAAAGTTTATGTGTTGAATGAGAAATGCACGCGTTTCTAATCAACGTGTAAGTTCTTGTTTAAACATGTCTAATTTAAACACGAGCTTCGTGCTGTTTTAATTAATTAGGGCTTAGACGACATAGACATACTCGCCGTTGTTCGAAAATAAAATTCCTTTGGGATGGCACTTATTCTTATTCATTGAAAAGTAAAATATTACCTAAACAAAAAAAAAACAACAAAAGAAATTGACACCTTCAAAAAGAAAGCCGAAAGAGTATGTCTCACGGTTCTCCAATACTCGAAGACAAGCGCGACACAGCTCCCACTCTACCCGACACAGTGTTTAACACAGTGTTAGTGTAGAGTTAGTAAAACCACGCTGAAGCTATTATTGGTTTTAGCATGAATGGGTGGGTCCGCCCGTCCGGGGTAGTGCAACCTCTCACAGAAAACCGACGTGAAGTAACAGTGCTTGCCTTGTTGCGTTTCGTTCGGTCAGTGAGAGTGCCGGAGACCCATCTCCCCTCCCCTCTCCTCTTCTTCTCCCTTTCCCTTTCCTCTAACCCCTCTCCTTTTCTCTCCATCTCCCCAAACACAAGCTGGCAACGCACTGGCGACTTCTCTGGGGTTACTAGTGTCTATGCACGGTGGTGATCGCTTAACAACAGGTGACCCTCCTGTTCGTATGCCTCCTATATGATATAAAAAAAAAACCCAGTACTGCACTGTACAGCAAAAAGTACGGATCACTAATTCCAAACACTCATATGATATGTCCTCTAGAGATCGTTCGTTCTTGTCCAGAACCGTAGCTCCAGAGTGTATTTTCGTCGCTTAAAAGGATCACCGAATACCGTGGTTAATCTATTTGTACCATATATAAACAGAATGTATTGTTAGTGTTTCTTTTTTTAGACCGCTTCACTTACTACGACGCTCATCGATTTGTCTGCGTGTACTGATTCCGCGTGTATAACACGTTCGTTGTGTACAAAATTTATTTAAATGCACGAATAGATCTAGTTTGAACTAGCTGCTGACACAAGCAAGCGCGTGTGTATGCACCTTTTAGATTCCATTTAAATACGATTACGTTAACTATTTTTGGAATCAAATTTAAATATGTATGTCCAGACGGTATTCGGCAGTATATTTTGAAACGAAAAGTTTTGATAAAGGAGGGTTCAATTAAAATTCAATTTTGGTATCAAGTCCGTGATTGTATAAAGTCCAACGGAATGTCGATTTGATAACGTATTTAATTTGTGTAACGGATCTTAATGATTCTTTTTTCAAATTTTCGCTATTTCTTTATTTAGATTATAGATAGGTTAGATGCCTATAATAACTGTCCAAAACCATAAAGGTTAAAGCTTCATATAATCGAATGTAGATATCATGGGGCATAGATCAACAGACTATTGGCAGCACAAACTTATAAAAATACCTGATTTATTGCAATACTTTGAAAATTAACAACTTATTAAAAGCAAATGTAGCTTTAAAACTCCTTTCGGGGCACTCTCCATCGAGACGTTTTCCATACGTAATGAGGAAAACTGAATCTCCCAACTGCGATGCATGCAGAAAAATTGAGAATGTGCATCACTTGATGATGGAGTGGGCTTAGAATAACATTGAAAGAGAGTCGTTGATGAGTAGTATAAAAAGTAGTTGCCAGAACATAGGTATTTGTCAAAGCATCTTGACTAAACCCTGTACGGGTGAAGCTAAGAAGCTGTATGATATGGTAATGATACCTCATCAGCGACTCTCATGATAGAGCTAGAAAGATCGAGGAACAATGGGGCTAATATGATCGGTGGAATAAAAAATAACCCTATGATTTTACCCTATAAATAATGTAAAGTAAAAAAATATATATTGTAAAATCATAACTTCAATGTAAATTGTCTATTAAATTATCTTTTCATTAGTACAGACAGTTATTAATAAACCGTATACAATTTAAGACGTCATAAATAAAAAAATGATTAAAAACGTGATCCGCCATTCTGAAATTTGGGTCTTAAAAATCAGCCGAAGGGTTAATGTTATTTATTACGCGCAAGTTCGAACTTACTATTTAGAGCGGCTGGGGGTAAATTTCGCTCCCGCACACTAGACTAGGCCCCCCACGGCAGCGGCTCAAACATAGGTCCGATCCTTCGGCGGCGAGCTCTTGAGTACGCTGCTCGCGCGGTACAGTGTCAAAAAATCTCACAACACTACAACAACATTACACATTTCACCTCCACACACGTAAATACACACATGCTTACACATGAAAGTGGAAGAGTTTTATTTTTTCCCTTATCGAACTGAAATAGTTTAACAAAATTATCCGACACAAAGTACGAGTATATATAAGAGTTGTTGAAGTATTTATTATGCTTGGTACACATATATGTTTCAATAACTCATATAGGTATGGATATGTAGCTTAGCTTAGCTCAGATAGGTTGCGAATTGCATGTATCAGGCAACAGCCCAGGCTGAGGTGTGCCGTGCACCCTTGAGCTAGTTGCCCAAATAAAATCGGCTGAGAGCCTAAGCGTTCCCCTTAGTAGTCGGGTAAAGCTGTTAAGACCTTGCTAGGTTAATAGCGTAGACGGTTCGAGAAAAAAAAATTCAGAGCGGCCAAAAAGATTGACAAAGACTTGTAATGTGCAACGGGTAATATGAGTCAATGGTTTATGATCGCGAACGCGTGTTTAGAATTATTAGCTTGCGAAATTACATAGGTTCGCTTGAAATTGATATATATAACTCGGAGTTATTGTTCCCTCACAAATTGACCGTATAAATTTACAGTTCGCTAATTCTGTCGCGTTTAGTTGCCGGCCCCACATATTACAAATCGTGTCTATGTATAACTCTATATGTATATAATAGCGGTCCCGGCGGACGTTGTCCTGCTTTGATAATTTAAAAAAAATCCTAAAAGCCAACCGCAGTGCCACCTACCGGGTGCAATTGTGAATCTAAACCATTCTCGGATCCACTTGAACATGTATACAAAATTTCATCAAAATCGGTCCAGCCGTTTAGGAGGAGTTCAGTGACATAACACGTACAGAAGAAATTTATATATAAGGATATATTATAATAGATGAAGTAGAATTTCTTATGAGAAGACTTTGAAGAAATTCTGATCGGCAATCTTTTTGGGTCGTTTCCGACAGTAATATAGTTTTAAGCATGTACATTTTTGAAAATGAATAATAAGCATTATGCTGATAAAAATAGCACTAACAATAGTTAAGTATAATTATTTATTTATTTAATCGTATGGCGAAATAGAATATCCATCTTGTATTATCGTCGATTGATTCTATTTATCGCTGCGAGGTTCAATAATATTATAATTATAATGATAGTTGATTATAGTTAAACTACAATACAATTGAAACGGGTTTTCAGTAATAAACAAACGAAATTAGAAAATTAAAACAAAATACTCTTTATTCAATTTAAGCCCTGAAAAGGCACTTATGAACGTCAAAACTACCATCGGTTCGGAAAACAACGCAGTCAACGAGAAGAACCGGCAAGAAACTCGATCTGGTTTATCTTTTCATAATACATTTTTTTAAAATATAATACAACATAGAAAACATATGAGATTACATTCGTTAAACGCACAAAAAATTGCGGAGAAAACCTTTTTATGTGACGAAAAGTTAGAACTTTATCGCAATAAATGCAGATATGGGAACATATTATAGTCATGCATTGCGAACTATCGGATAGCATAGTGCTACTTACTCTAGAAAGAAACTCAAGTTCTCTGTTAAATATTTTTTAAATGGTTACATGACAATTAGTTTGATGCTGTATCTATGGAGACTTCAAAATGTGAATCATCTCTTTTTAAAAAAGTAACACGTCGCGTTTTTAAATCTATGTGATTTCTTAAATTCTCTTTCCAGTATATACACCCCATTTCTGGACTGACATTTTTTTTATTAATATTAAGAATTTGAGCGCCATCTGTTGATACAATAAAGAACTATAGTTTCAACAGAATTATTTACTTTAATTTTTGTAGTGATTTCAAGTACAAATATATTTCTATCCTTTGCGAATATTTAATAAATAAAGAAAACGACCCCAGTTGCTGGAAATGAAGGTTTAAGGCTTAGCTTTATTTCATGCGTTATGTACGAAACCTTGCTAGTAGCGCTACAGTCGCGTGGTTAAGCTATTCGACGCTAGATGGCGGTAAAAGTTGCTTTAATAAAAAAGCTTAGTAATATTAATTCTTGTTATCTGAAATGTTCATACACGGGTATCTATTGATAGTTTTGTGATACGAATATTCAATGGGATACAAATTGTTATCTTTAAAAGTGTGTAGATATCGAATTTATTTTGTTGATGAGATCCTTTTTTCGAAATGACTACGTTATTGACCCAGCAAGGTCTTAACAGCTTCACCGGACTACTTTTGTCGATGAGAATACTTTTAGATGTGTTTATTATTCCCTCGTGGAAGACTGACAACACTGGTAAGGCGTTTCGTGATAGACGAGCATGCGTCATTTTCCTGGAAGCATTTAATTGCATAGTTCGTTACATACTGTAGTTTAAGTTTTCATTAAAATACTAATATATTTTCCATAGAAAGTGGGTATATTGTTTATTTATGGAAAAAATAGCTTGTTTATATCGCGGAAGATATACAGTATGATTAAATAATATGTATAGGTGGTGACATATGTTGTAAGCGTTGTCTTTTTTTAAATCTATGTAATATAACAGGTCATGCTAGGTTGCCGATTGGTCTAAACGGTGGAATATCAATCCAATGTCCGCATGTTCGTATTCTTAATCCAGCATGTACTAATGAATCTTTCGGATTATGCATCAATTTACTAATTGAAATTGTTAACACTATCGACTAACGGGGAAGGACATTGACTGACATCGTGAGGAAACCTGATCCTTAGAGATGTTCTTCTGGTACCACTGTATGTTTAAAATATAGAACTGTGGATTTCTCAGAGTGTGATATCGCCAATACGTCGTCGGTTTGCTTGGGATTATGCTCATGTCTTCTTTCGGGACGATTGCTATGATACTGTAATGGGTTCCTTATAGGCTGATGCTGATAAAGCTAATAAAGTATGTCATGACATAGTATATCACCCAAAGCGTTAATATATCGTAAAATTACAATATATTCATATTCAATCTAAATTGCTCTCTATACATTAAAAAAAGTTTGGTTTGTTTATTCCTAAGAAAGTCTAGTTCAAAAAGTTTTATGAAATTACAGACTTCGAATTTTTAAATGCCCTATGCCTAACTTATGCGACGCATACTTTTTTTTATATAACTTTTCGTTATGGACGTAACATAAGGTCGATATATTTTTCTGGAACACTGGTATGTCAGCCGAGTTCAAGGTTATAAGGAGGTTAGGAGACATTAATAGTGGGCGTTTCTGCGAACAGCGGTATTTCATAGATTATTGTAAATCGTATGTGCTTATGTTTTATATACTTGTAAAAGCGTTTTTTTTATACTAAGTAATAAAAAGATTATTATTTTTGTTATTTCACAATTCTAAATTTTGCTAAATAAATCTAGATTTGAAGAAGTTGAAATTAGATGACTTACATATTCTAATAAATTCATATTAATGATAAGTAAATGATTCGTAGCGATGAAATTAAAATAAAAATTTGATCAAAAAATCCGGATACGACTGTAAATTCGCATTTGATTAGTAATAATTATTGACTTTTGGTGAATGAACGGTATTTGAAACCTGAAATCTTAAGCGCCACGTCAAACGGGTTTTTGTGTCAAAGTGAATCAATATGTGAACGATGGTGATGTCTGGAATTGACTCCTCTCTGGGCATCCACTAAAAATGTATGATTTATGGAAATATATATATATATGTATATGTTAAAAGATATACCCGATCGGGTTTCTTGCCGCTGGGTTGTTTGTCGTAACGGGTGGTAGTTTTAACGTTCATAAGTATGTTATTAGGACCTTTTTTTATAACGTGGAGAGAAAATCCTCTTGGACTATCAAAGCTCCGGTGGGGGGGGGGGAAAGCCCGATTTGAGCCGCCCATCCCTACGTGCGCGTCACGCAGGGATGGGGCCGAAAACGGCGACTCGAACCGGCTAAAAGTCCACGACAACCTACGCCGCACTATGGGAGTGTCCCGGGGTTGCGTGAGCAAGCTCCGCGTTCCCCACTTATTAGGGACTAAACTGAATATTTTTGATTTGAATATTGGAGAAATTATTTTCGTCGTAGCACTGCGTATATGTCCCTTTTCTTTCGAGTAGTAGGACATTTACAGTCCGTCATAAATATTTAGATGGCACAGCCATTAGTGGCTAACGAACGCATCGCTTACACACGTCAGTGCGGCCATATTGTCCGGTTTCCCGCCAATTGAATGATTGCACGGGAGCCGTCCGCCCCGGTGTGTCAAGGTGACACTGAGGCGACGCCATTGTTTGAGCAATGCGAAGACTTTATGTAGTTAATAATAATATAGTATTTTGTTCAATTCAATCACGTATCACGATTGCTAAGTTTGTAATTGATATGCTTAATATTCATTTGTTAATCTCTAGTTTGTGTTGTTTGGCAGAGTGTCGGTTGAAAATAGTTGTATATTTCTTTTTGAATTTAAACGTCTAGTTATTATTTTTTTATGACACATATAGACGAGGGTAACCCTGATTGTTGGCGTGGCGAAACATGGCGACGCAAAATATGAACTTTGCACTATTAACGAAATACTAAAAAACATTGGCAACCTTATCTGTATAAAAGATAAGGTTCAAATTGTTTTAACGGTCTTTGATAAATGCCGTCAAATACACTGCGCTTGCGCCTAGTTGAATTTTTGTATTTAATAAAAATGAATATTTATATAATTAAATAAACAGTCATTATTTTATGGAACAAATTGGTAAAGTTTAATCATTTCGTTATACCATAGCTGATTCCTGTCGTAATCTGTTCTTTTATGCGTATGACTTATACAAAACAATTTCGACATTTCACATCTGCCAAGGGGTCAGTGACGGCTCAATTTTTAAAAATTATTAACAATATAAAAAAATTGTCTTATCTATTGTTACTTGTAGTCGAATTCGACCAACAATAATTAGGTACGTTTTTATGATTGTATAGTTTTTATTTTTGACATAAAACTTCTTATGGCATGGTAGATAGGTTTGAAAAAAAGTGTATTGGGATGCTTGGTTTTTCTTTGTGATCATTGTTAGAGAATGAAGCCTGTAAGTAGCTATGTCAAAGCAAGTAATACGAGAATGACCCCTATTAGTCACCAATTGTCCTAAATAATTTTGTAGATAGTAGACCCATGCTGAAGCTATATCTGGTTTCGCATGAATGGGTCGGTTCGTCCGGAGTAGTACCACCCTCTCACAGAAAACCGTCGTGAAGTAACAGTGTTTGCATTGTTGCGTTTCGTTCGGTCAGTGAGAGTGCCGGAGTCCCACCTCCTCCTTCTCCCTTCCCTCCATTTCCTTTCACCTTCCCCCCTTCCCCTCCAACACAGGCTGGCAACACATTTGCGACTTCTCTGGTGTTGCTGGTGGCTATGGACGGTGGTGATCACTTATCATCGGGTGACCCACTATTTCGTTTGCCTCCTATGACATATGACACAAATTCTAATGACATGAAGAATAATGAAAAATATTAACCCAATGGAAAACTTTGTAATTGAAATGCGGAAACCATTACAACTGACAGACGGCTTTATCGATTTTCATCTACCTTCAGACCTTAAAGTCCGTTGACCTCGGTACCGGTTCGTCGAAATAACTTACCTTATTAGATTTGTCGGACCGATTGCATTTATCTGATATTGAATGTTTTATGGGACTGTTAGCTCGTTATGATTACCAATCGAATAATAATGTGGTAAAAGGTTCGCCATGCTTTCTCAATCACATGACCCGGTGACTAATATTGAGTTCTACTATTGAACCGAAATGTTGTAGGTTTGATTTCTGTTTACGATTGAGTTTTCTGAGATGTGCATGATCGTTAGTTCTGTCTGGGTATATCAATTGTTTAGGTGTCACAGAATAAGTTATCGCTTAGCTCTCGCGATATGCGTGATACGGAGTGTTAAATGTTATGTCGAGTTTATATCCTAACTAATACTTTAAATGTGTTAATGTGAAAGTCAGCTTCCTTTTTGTTTTTCGTCTGATTTTACGTTTTAATTAGTTTTCGATCATTATGAATTTTTTTATGCATATTGTAAAGGGCAGATAAAAGGACTTAGGTAGCATTCGTTTGAAAAAAATACTGTTCTCGATATACCTGTAGGTTGAATGTACATTTCTGCGAATAAAGTCGCGGGCAAAACTAGTTCTCCGTAAGTCGATCATTGAGGACCCGGAATCTAAGGTGCTAAAATGCATGCTGGTTTTTAAACTTTTAATAAATATACACTAAATAAATATCTATCAAGTACCGTATGTATATAAGCGCAACCATTTCAGAACGGCTGTACTTGGCTAATTATTTTTTGTTGTGTTTGTGGTTATCAGTATGAGAGGTGTATTTAAAAGGAAATAGTACAAAAATTTCAAAATTTAAGTTAGATACTCTATTTAAAATGTGAGCAAATGAATACGACGGTAGAGAGTACGAGGAATCTTCAAAATTATTAGTCTAGTTGCCATTTCATTTATTTTTATGATTTTAATGTAAAGAGAAGGTTTGGTGTCATTTACTCCGTGCGCGAAATTTGATGGAGAATATAATTAAAATCAGAAAAAAACTAATCACTATTAAATTTATTGCTGGTTTAACGCACGCATACTTGAGTACAGCATTTTTCCGATAAGAAATATATGTAAGAGTTGTTGAGGTGTGTATGCTTAGTACACATATATATTTCAAGAACTCATACATATATGAATAGTTAGTTTAGCCTAGGTTAGCTAAGATAGGTCGCGAATTGCATCTAACAGGCAACAGCTAAGCCGAGGTGTGCCGTCCACCCTTGAGCTAGTTGCCCAAATAAAATCGCTTGAGTGCCTTAAGCGTTCGCCTTAGTAGTTCGGTGAAGCTGTAAAGGTCTTGCAAGGCCAACAGCGTAGTCAGATCGAAAAAAATAATTGAGTACGGCTTGAATAGTAAAGGGTTAAAATTAAAATTTAATCGTCGGAATGGTATATATTAAGGAGGATAAACACGACTAGGTGCTCGGTCGATGAGTACTTGGCTAGGAAATTTTCCAAACACCTGTCGCTGTAAATATGTTTATCTGTTAGCAAATAACGCTTTTGCGAGACGTCGCCACTAGATATAGATAGTGGTTCGTAATAATGATTAATATGTTTCGAGTTTCTATTATTTTACCTATTGTAATTTATGAGATTGATTGGAAGGCGAACGACTGTATTAATCTTGTTTTTAAGTGAATTATATAAATATTGGTTTACAAAGGACACCTTAATTTTTTATTGTTAATAGTACTTTAGATACTTTCTTAAATGCCGATATTATTTTAGTTTTTGACGTGAAACATCTATAAGGGCGTGTAAATCAGATTGTTGGCGTGGTGACTGTGTGAGACGTGGCGATGCGATGCCATGCGCAATCTTTCTTGCCGCACTGAGCTCGCATACCTATAGTGTAATTTGAGAATTTGAGATTCGTTCGATTCGAAACAATTTCGATGTTTCGAATCTGCCAGGCGTGCCGGGATGGCTCTTTTTTTAGCAAAAAATGTATGTTATAGTTGTAAGTACCATAAACAATCGCGAATAGAGATTTGTAAATAAAAGGCTTCGTTGGTGACATGAATAAAAACGTACTGTTTCCAAATTTTTTTTAAATAAGAATACTAAAGCTACTATATTTAAAAAAAATAAAAATCGATTTAAAAATGTACGGAAGTGTTTCGCGTTTGCTTTATTTATATATAACATATTTTAATTAGTGAATTGTGTAGTTAGAATATATATGAATTCGTTTTTAAGGGTTTTGCGCAGTCATAGGGAGTCCTATATTGGCTGTGAAAGGATTGAAACATTGGTCTTTTTAAGTTTTTTTTTATAACATAGGAGGTAAATAAACAAGTGGGTCACCTGATGCTAAGTGATCACAACCGTCCAGATGCTAAGTGATCACCACCGTCCACAGATACTTGTAACACCAGGAGAGTCACAAGTGCGTTGCCGACCTGTGTTTGGGGGAGGGGAGGATGGGGTGAAAAGAGGGAAGAGGAGGTTAGCCTCCGGAAAAAAAACGGATGTTTTCAGTTGTATCAAAAGTGTATTCTAATATGTAGATAAATACGAATTTTATACTAATATTTTGAGTATAGGATAAATTACTAAAGAGGTAATTTAAATTACTTACCAACTTGTTTTGCTTAGGTACCTAATCTTTGTACTGCGAAAAGCTGGTATAAAAGAGGTAGAATATTTTTGTCTGATAGGCGTGCCGCGAATCGTATTGCCGTGTGGAAAACACATTGCCAAAATAATTATCTACACTTTCCGTTTTCCTGGTAGAATTTGTGAATATTAATCTCGGTTTCAATTTGTTTCATAGGAATAAATATTTCCCGTTTTCCATTTAAACTGGTTTTATGGCATCAACTCACCGAGGATCTGAGAATGAAATGTTATCATTCACGACTTATGCAGTTGTATATTAATTTTAGAAGAATTTTGTTTACGGTTTTCATACGCTTCGATAGAAGGTAGATAAATTAAACGAAATGTGGATTTTAAACGGAATTTTCAATGTTGACAAGCTATTGTTTTATATAAAATTGTTCTGTAATTTCATACTACGCAAGAGCCGAAGCGATATGTGAAATAACGGTTTCAAAATGGCGGATTCAAATTGCTGACTGACCGAACTGAAACGTACACTTTTGCCTTAAAGTAGCAAGCTTTAGTATCAAGAGGTTAGTGTT
The DNA here is from genome assembly GCA_014332785.1 of Antheraea mylitta. Taxonomy (NCBI): domain Eukaryota; kingdom Metazoa; phylum Arthropoda; class Insecta; order Lepidoptera; family Saturniidae; genus Antheraea; species Antheraea mylitta. The sequence goes on along the minus strand of JACEII010000007.1, from coordinate 3,519,124 downwards.
TACGCGTTCAGAGGTAGCAGAACTATCGCTACTTTTTTGAAGCCAGTTTAACATCGGTACATAATCCGAATATGTTTCAAAAAGCCGATTTCTGATTTCGCTGTGCTTTCGCCAAGTATGTGATTAGGAATTGAAATTTATTTTAGCATTGAATTTTTCAATCATCTTACTAGATATATAGATAACTAAAATTTTATTACAAAAAATAGTTGATCGGCATGCATGTTGTTAGATTTATAAGGGTTTTATTTATTATGGTTTAGGTTACAATTAACTGTAAAAATTATTGATAATGAAACGGTATTCATTTTTGCTTATAATTTTTAATCTCGGTGGCGTCGGTGCGTTATGCACATATAAAAAATACTATCCTCTTCTCGCGACTTTGTTCGCGTGGAATAATCACTTTGGGCTAACGCTAACACGCAGCGGAAGTTCTCAAGATGGAGAAAACACCCCGATTTTTAAACATTTTTCATTGGTGGAGCAAGCTACTATTAGCGTAATTACTATTACCGTGATGATCTAAGCCTATAACCGTACACGACAAAATGAGCTAAATAACATTGAAAAAATTTTTCAAATCGGACCAGTAGTTCCTGAGATTATCCCCTACAACGTCACAAACTCTTAACTTTACCTCTTAATAATATTAATATAGATTTATTCTGTTTTTAGTATCTTGTATCTACCTGTGAATAGTAGTATGGTTATAGCCCAGAATGAAGCATTGTGTAACGTTCTCGACTATTACGTCTAATTTCGATTGGCCTGACTCTCCGACGTTGTTTCAAGGTCAAGATAGGGTCCCCTGTGCGACACTAAGAATGGATCTGGATTGATTAATAGTAGCTCTGTTGCGTGTCGTTTCGTATTTTCTATTTTTATCTAAGTTTGTTGTAACACTACTAATTATAAAACAAAGTTCTGTGCCACGTCTGTCTGTCTGTTTGTCTGTCCATTCGCGATGAACGCCAAAACTACTGAACTAATTTTCATGCGCTTATCACTAATACATAAAATGATTCACTAGGTTGGTGTAGTTATATAATTTGTTTTTTATTAACAATGCGAGATAACGTCTACCACGCTTTCTGGTTATTCTATATTTCATACGGTCTTATTGTGAATAATTTCACTGTTATATCTAGATTTAGAAAAGTTAATCACTGCTATTTTTCATATGACTTGAATGAATTTGTATCACAACTATTTTTGTGTTATTCGAGAAGTCATTAAGGGAAGAGAAACCATTAGTTTCTTGGAATAACTTTTTAAATTTTAGAGTACGATCGGTATTGCTTAATTATCATTTGTTATTTATGAAATAACAGTGATTAAAATGTAATATCACTGCTATACTGACTTTATTAAAATAGCTATAAGTCGTTATGTCTAGTTACTTGTTACCTTACATTTATTTTGTGTATCGTAAATCCGAGTATAGTTAGATATATTTTGTGTAATGTAAAGGTAAATATTCTTACAGAAATAATTACAGTGACTAATCTTGTAATTGAAGAAGTCGAAGCGAGTTACGGTGAATATTTTATAACACTGAAGTAGGATAATAAATGTTTTGATATTTTGTTATTCAATAAGAATTTATACTATAAACATTTCTTAGTGTGCTGCCGAAGTATAGGTAAATACTAGGAGTTACAGGCGTTCCTTGTTAATCTGAAGTTTATCATCATCATCAGCTTGTGATACCCGATTAGGCCTCCCTCGGCAGTGGCTCAAGCCTAGGACACACAAATATACATCACTGCTACAACACTACACGATCACCCCACACACGTGCACGCCTACACGCTTACACATGAAAGTGGAAGGGTTTACTTTTTTCCCTCATCGAACTGAAAAACTCTTAATTTTCCGATAATAAATATATGGAGGAGTTGTTGAGGCGTGTATGCTTGGTACACATATACGTTTCACCAACTCATACATATATGAATAGTTAGCTAGGTTAGCCAAGATAGGTCGCGATTTTGCATGCAACAGGCAACAGCCAAGCCGAGGTGTGCCGTGCACCCTTGAGCTGGTTGCCAAAATAAAATCGGCTGAGTGCCTTAAGCGCTCGCCTTAGTAGTCCAGTGAAGCTGTAAAGACATTGCTGGGTCAATAGCGTAGACATTTCGAAAAAAAAAAATCAGCTTGTGATTTCGTACCGAAGGAAAGTATGAGAATAATCATCACTTGGCAAGGTTTTTACACCTTCACCGGACTACTCCAAGAAATATAGTTCTATATTTTCCCACATACAAATAGTACTACAAGAACGTTTCTCATCTTCTCATGATGTTTTCCTTCACCGTTAACCGATACCGTTATAAATTTTGCGTGGTAAATGTAGGCGAAGTCCGAAAAATTTCTTCGATACATACCGATTCCGCACACATGGGATTGATATTCTACCGGTTAGCCACTCGACCACAACGATTAGAAATACATAAGACTATGTAATGCGTTTTGTATAACCGATATTATTCCCCATAACCCATTCATTAGATGCCAGTGAACAAGGGGCGCATTATCAATCAAGCATGGACACGACTTGTCGGCGTGTCGGTCACTCGAACCGCTTCGCTTGATAATTGGGCCTGTCCGTATACTGGCCTTGAACTGATACTACCACCGGTCATATCACTCACTATATCTCTTCATTATATTGGCTAACTAATGTGCGGTACTTGGATAATGAAATGTATTAGATTTTAGTGACAATGAAAAATTCAATAGACGGTCCAGTAGTTTGCGAACCTCGTAGTATGTAAATACTCTCTAACTTTAATAAAAAATTTAAACATTACGTCAATAAAAATAATCATTGAGATCCGGTCTGATGTAATCCCTATGCACCTAGAGTTTCTTTATGGTTTTTTTTGCGTAACTAATGACTACAGTCAAAATTTATTATAACGATATCGAAGGGAATGATTATGAGTATATTTAGTCGTAAAAACCGATAGTCGTAACAACCGCCGATGTTTTCGAGACAGATATTCAGCTGGGACCTATGTTCTGGGGCGATATAACAGATATGCTGTTCTAAACAGTGACGCTATAAACGGATTTGACTGTATACCTAAAAGATGTAACTATCAGACGTCGTAATAAAATATAATGTCTTAAACTACTTTCTACAAACGAAGTCGCGGGCAGAAAGACACTAGCTAGTCCCTGATAAAGATTTTGTACAGTTTCGTTCAGTTTCGATGATGATTGTATGCGGTTGTTGTTAAAACCAGCTAGCTTGAACGTTCATAAAGAGATTATCTGAAATCGTGTATTTTGCGGTTAAAGTAAAATTCTGCTTATTATCAACATCAAGCAAACGTTACCATTGTGTGTGTGAGTCACGAAATCATTTATTAACCATTAGCTTCTGCCCGCGACGTCGTATGCCGGGAATAGATATACTTTGGGTTAACACTAACAGGCAGTAGCAGCTCTCAAAAGGAAATCAATAGCGATTTTGAAACATTCTTCATTGGAGCTCCACTCCTATTGACCTTAGTGGAATGATATAGCCTCTAGCCTTCCTTGATAAATGAGCTATCTAACACTGAAAGATTTTTCCAAATCGGACTAGTAGTTCCAGAGATTACCCCCTACAGTCTCACAAGCTTTACCTCTTTATAATATTAGTATAGATTAGTGTATATACAGGCAGATTTATTTTTCTATTATGACAGCGCACTGCGGTTCTCAATTAAGCGTGCGGAGTCTGCTTCTTTGAAAATCTTAAGTGGAACAACTCGAGAGCCTTGACGTCTTGACATGACCTCTTGCGGGAGAGTTTCTTAAGCTGTAACATTTTGACATGAGTGTTGATTTGATATAAAACGAAAGAATAGCTTTGCCCTGTGCTTCGCTTTCGTGAACTATGAAATTTGTAAGTATTTTTGTCTTAGGGACTGTTCAAGAAATACTTAAGCAGAATCTTTGTAGTTTCTGACACGCACCCTCCCACTGGTCAACAAAAGTAAACAATTCTCTTTCCTCCCTACCCTATGCTTACGTAAACATTTATATGAGTATTTTGAAATCTGTTCTGTTTAACTGTATAAATATTGTTGACGTAATCACTACCCATACACTCCATCCAGTATGTCACCAAAAATTACCAAATCAAGGAAGGGCCCCTCTCCCCCCCCCCCCCACTGGTGCTTACGGTAATACTTGAATGTACTCTTATCAAAAATATTGCATGTATCAGTGTCTAAGCGTGGAGGAAGTGAAACTTTTTGTTTCAAAATATTAAATTATATATATATGATAATGCTCATGAACTATATACTATACGAAGTCCCGTAGCTTAAATAGGTAACTTTAGTTATAATTTACCAAGACATGTAACTAAAATTCTAACAATCTAATTATGAATATTTAAATAGTGTGTTTATTGTCTTATTCTAGACACCGCTGAATTTATATATAAAAAACCGTTTTCCTATAAGGAGAATTTAGGATTTTAAGCTTGTTAAACAATCAACGTGATAACCAACGTCTGATTCAACTGGGCCGTCGAACCGGCTCTGCTAAATGGAAGTGACGTTTCGTTAATTGGATCCGATTCCGTATGTAAAGTTCGTAATTAAAGGTGATGAGAAACTTTTCCTCGTGTGGAAATCGCTTCTCATCGGGATTGTTTATGTTGTTCGTCACTTTTGCCAGTAGAACATCGGTTTTCATTAGCAATTCTGTAGTGAAACATTACGAAATATATTTTTATATGTAAACTGGGTGTCATTATTACATATTTATAAAACAACGTCCTCTTCCACGTCTGCCTGTCTGTCTGTTCGCAAAAAAATCAAAAGCTATTGAACGGAATACCATGCAGTTTTCATTGATAAATAGAATGATTCGTAAGGAAGGCTTCATTCAATCGTTAAATTTTGCATACGCGTTGTCATTTACTTAAAAATAACGCAAGCGTAGCCGCGAGCAAAAGCTAGTATTTTTTTATGTTTATTTATTTCTATTCTATATGAAATTCTAGTACTGGTCTCAAAAGGAAGTTTATAGAAACTTGTTTAGAAATTTTTGTTTGGTAAAAACATTTGAATGTGTTTGGTTAATTGTATTTTTAAAATCTATGTACCTATAAATAGGCAGAGACAAAACAATTAAGGACATCTTCCTTTTCTTTTTCTCAAAATGATTTTCGTTTTTTCCTACTTATTAATAAAAAAACTGATATACTTCAATTTGTCTTTCTTTAATATTGAATCTTAGACCGCTAGGCGATCACTAGTAACAATATTAATTTCTCAGTTACTTGTATCCATTATGAGAATATATATTATAGGTTCTGAACTTGAAATTACCCGACATCTTGTTCCTTAACTGTAGATAAATTGAAGTGAATACCTAGACTTATATTTGTCAGCTTATTAACAAACTGAATGTAATGTTTCGACCACAAAATTACTCAACACTGTACGTGAGGTTGCGGTCAAACGTTTGTAAAAATAGTTTACCCATTTCCGCCACCTGTGGACTTGAATCTCCTAACTCCTCTGCTCGTTTTTTAAGACTCGATCTCAAAATGGCGAATCATTATATAATTTGTTTTTGTTTTAAATGTAATAAATACGGTATTTTTTAAAACTGATGCTCCTAACCGTTTGTTGACCAGTGCATCATAAGATCTATATAATTTGTATGGAGCTTAAACCTTTTGGACAGATTAGGGTTTAAACTGGAAATTGTATTGTGTTTTATGTACACACTAATGTAGTATGTAGTAGTATAGCCGTGTGAATGTTGACCTGTTATATTAGCACAGCCGTTGTTTTACAAATCAGTAAGTGTTTGCATCATTGCTTTGATTCATTGCATTAGTCTTTATACTTAGAATTCTAACATTGAGGAAGTTAAAAATGCTCAACTCGGTAGTCAATTACTAATCCCGTTAGTGTGTTTTCATGTAGTTCATATTTTTAAACAGCGGCAGTGTTATTACAAAAGAGTTAAATGCGTATTAGATACACGCTTCAAAAAGGTTACGTTTTAAATACACCGCGGTCGCTGACTGTTCGCCATCTTACTCTTTTATTTCGCTTTGGTTAGGTTAAGTTAGACTTGCGAAAAACGCGAACTTGCCTCGGGTTAGCGCGGTGCAATTAGTACGAAACCTTTTAAAAGCAAGTATTTAATACGTATTTAACTCTTTTGTAATAACACCGTTGATGTTAAATAACGATGTGATCTTAAACAGTAAATACTTTTAACCTAGAGGAATAATAACTCTCTAATACAGCTACCGGGACACACCAATAGGTGCTTAGCGATTGACAGAAACTTGAGGGTGGTAGCTAGCCAGACAGACTTCGAAGAAGCCCTACGACCATGCTATAGTTTCATTATGATGTCTTGCGTTACCGAAAGTTCTAATTCAGTTGCAAAAGTTTGAATCTAAGTCAACCGACGAGGTGTCCGAACTTGTGATCAAATAAGACAGGGGTGGACAAACGTTCAATAGCAAGTTCTTTTTTTTAGTCGATCTCGAGAAAAAATTGCCAATATAGAACTCTGCACAGATTTTGCTTCAGTAGGTAGGTAACTAGAATAGAATGTTAGGTCAGAATAACCCTCTCTTCACTTTCTTTTATCGTCTTTAGCGGGAGGTACCTACACCTACCTAGGATTCCTATTTCGTGGCAATCCTCCTTGCACTGCAAAACAGTTGCAGTCTTTCAGAGTTGATCGATCGCAGTCTAACAATATTGAGGTGGATCGCTAGCAGTTTAAGTTTGAGCACTCTTGGACTAACAACTTCAACATTCATATTTCATTTTATTAGTCGTGGTATTCTAGTGGTATGATTGGTGGAATATCAATTCTATGTTCGCAGGTTCGAACCTGGCATGTACCAACGAATTTTTCAAAATTCGTGTATATTTATTAATTTCAATTGGTAATAGTATCCGCTGACGGTGTAGGAAAACACCGTAAAGAAACCTGAACCTGATAAATGTTCTTGTAGTACTACTGTATTTATGTAGGAAAACATAGAACTGTAAATTTCTCGGTGTTTAAAATCTCCAGTACGTCGTGGGCTGGCGTTTTGATTATGCCCATACTTTCATTTAGGAAGAGGCTTATGGTCCTGCAGCAGGACTGACTGAATCATAACAGAAGAAACGGTAGGTAGTAGACAGTAGAGCTATACGGACGGTGTAGCTATAACAGGTGTCAACATGAATGGGTCGACTCGCTCGGGATAGTACCATCCTTTCACAGAAATCCAACGTGAAGTAACAGAACTTACATTGTTGCGTTTCGTTCGGTCAGTGAGAGCGCCGAAGGATCATCTCCCCTTTCCTTTCCCCACCAACACAGGCTGGGAACGCACTTGCGATTCCCCTGGTGTTTTTGGTGTCTATGGACTGTAGTGATCACTTGACATTAGATGACCCACCTCTTCGTTTGATACCTCTTATGATATAAAAAAAGATATATATCACAATACAGATAGTGTTTAAGCCCGGCGTTGAGTTTGTTTCGTAATATTCTTGCATTAACTCGACGTAAACAACGTTGTAATCTATTTACGAGCAAAGTTTAGCCCACAGTCCGCGCACACCTTGGTCGACGAACGATATACGAGAAGTAATCTTTTTTTGTTTACACGTTCGATGCGCCACGTTACACCGGCTGTGTGTAGCCGTGTAACGTTAGCATGTAAACACATTCACTCGCCTATATCGACTGTGCCGCCCGACCGTAGTCTAAATAGCGACTGATGTCCGGTGTCCATAGAAATACCTTAAATGACGATGGATTGGATTTTTCCTGATTAAAAAAAAATCTTGTTAGTGTAAAAATGCTCCTAGTGTCTTTGCTCAGTTTTTTTTTTGTTGTAGTGTCTAGAAAAGTACACTGTTAAGATAATCCTTGGTCTTGGTGTCGCTCGGTACAGCCGTAGTTCTGACCTATTTATAATACTTTTCTCTAAATAAACGGTACCATATGTTCTTTTTTGTATAACATAAAATGAGTATACAAAATTTCATTATCGTTGAGTTGTTAAAAGGTGAAAAATTATCAAACAAACTAAGCTATGATAGCGTGTTGGGATACCGCATCGAAGGACATGGGTTCGACTCTTAGAAACAGAGTCGTAACTATCTAAAAAAGTTCATTATAATATTAGTAATTATTTTATCTCGCTAGGTCGAAACTCTGATAAGTTAATCGTCAACATAAGTAGGTACCTACATACTAAAGCGTGGAAAAACATACGGGCGTGGCAAGATTCTCATTCAAGAAGCAGTAGATTCTCCGCTCGCTGCTAGCTCGCGTAATATTCCGTAGGAATTGTTCGGCGGGACGCGGCAGTCGCGTACTGCTGCTCCGTAGAGACGCACGTTCCTCGAACTCCGAACTGGTTTTACATTAATGAATAAAAAAAATTAAATAATCACGTGCTCGATTTACGAATAGTGCCGTGTATGTGTTTATGTTTGTTTAACGTGTGTTCCGTGCGTGTGCCTGTGTCTTTGTGATCAGTGCCGGGTACTTCTCTGATCAGTCTTCGTGGAAGATTGTGTTTTGAGGGTGTGATCAAAAAAGATCTCGTGCGAGGAGTAGTAGTCAGTTGTTGTACGCTTCACTCGCCGGTTTGTAATCAATTGTGTTGTGTTTGTGTTACTTAATTCATTGTTTTTGTTCTGGTCACGTTACCAAGGTCGGACCGGTTTTACGTGTTTTCCCCTTGTGTTTACAATAAACATTGATTCTAATGAGTATAACTTTATTTATTATTCTCATTACTTCATTGTTACGTTCAAAAATATATATACAGTTTATAATTTAGAATTTAAAAAAATAAACTACAATTTTCGCATATTACGTTGTGTATGTTACCTCGACTTACAGTAAGAGCGTTCCGAGAATTCTTTTCGGTCTTTAGAACATAGTTTATAAGGACTTCAAAGCGACATAGTTGAGAATGCCACAGAATAGTTACACTATATCATAATGTTTCATTTAACAGGGATCAAAATATGTACAATTTGAATTAAAAAAAAATCAGCTGAATATACAAACTAATTTACAGTAGTTACGAAATATTTGTGTTGCAACATTTCCGTATATTTTTAATTTGGCTAGAAGCAGTTTTATCTACATATAAATGCGTTATAAGTTTTAAAACGTAAACAAATATTACGAAAGGACAGCTTCGAGTCAAATAATATTCTTGATAACGTTTCGTTTTTCTGATAAAATTTTGTAACGTAGTTACGTTACTAGTTTTGATAAATCTGTGTAAAACATAACATATTTATTTTAAAGTAGTAATAATGGCTCTTATTTTTGTTTTTGTATATATAGTTTTTTTTCGCGGTAGACCACAATAGCGGCTGATTGTGAGTTATGATTTGACCTCAAACGGTAATACGACAAGCATAAAGGAAACTGCCTATCAAGTGCCCCTAAAGGAATTAATGTATTTTTGTTCTTGTTTGTAGCTTTTCAACTTGAGAATGGTTTAGAAAACCTTTATAGTCAAGTTTTCGTTTATCGATAGCTCTTGCTCATTGCGTGGATTCGATTATTCGTTTGAATATAGGGTTCTAAATTATAACTTTCTTTTTATAATTTATAGCTTATGAACACAATCCGATCTTATCCTTATATTACGATGTGGTCTAAGATGGTAAAAAGACTAAATCTAGAGGGGTACTGACTCTCAGGTGCAGCTGTCAGAACAGATTTACAGGTGTCGGATGAGAGATTTTGAAATTGAGGGTGGGAGCTGTCCAAAATTCACTAAAACGTCTTACGACTCTGTGACGTACATTTAACCGCAATAATGTAACGATTTCATCGATTTAACATTATGTTATCAGATTAAAATATAATGCAATATTATTGTATTCTAACTTATGAAACATTATTTATGGAAAATTCGATAAAGTCGAGAACATGAATTACGTATTGATGGAATTTTCCGGGAAGAAACTCATCCGGTCTTTTAGGGTACGTTATCTTGTATAACAAGTTCTAAAGACATCTCCGTTTCATTTTTTTTATATATATATTTATTGTATAATATAAATGTTAGCCTCGTTGATCACATCCAGACAATAGAAGTTTATCTACAAGTTTCAACACTGTCCCGTACTTGAGCATAATTTTTAATGGAAGAGAACAAGATCGCAAACAAAAAATATTAAACTAAACTTGAAGAATTTACAAAATAGTTATGTTTCACCTTAACTGAAGCTTTTGTGAAAATATCTGCCTCTGTCGTGTGGATAAATATAGTATTCATCTTTTATTATACTCGATTGATTGATTACTCTAATTGCCGCTACGACGATTTATGTAGTACAGTGTAGTGGACAAAAATTGTCACTCTTTACCAGCACTTAGGGAAGGAGGTGCAGTGGCATGAGAGATACATTTAGTAACAACCCAACGATAACGAATGACTAATATCGAAAATATTCTTTCTCATTTACATTATAACTGTTCTGCTCGCAGTTCCGTAAATATGGGTTAGTTAATTAGTACATGTAATTCACCCGAGATTAATCTTTAAAAATACCTCTAGCTATCAATGAAAGTTTCTTCAAAACCTGTTCAGACGTTTCCATGATTAATCCTGACAAAGAAACGTAGGCCAAAAAACACGCATGTTTAATTTTTATAACCTTAAGGAAATATTTTATGTCAGAGTTGAGACTTACACTTATTTTAATTCCTAAAGTTATTACTTTCTATGTGTAGTAATATCTCTTACAAACTCTTAATGCTAGCCGCCGAAAACATTCTTAAGTATTTTCAATCGGCTCTTATGTAACTTATTCGGTTTACGGTCAGTCCGATACGAAACTAATTTATTTATGTGGGTAAAACTTTGAAAGCCGTTTAAGATTTTAGTCGAAGTTGCACGGTATATAGGTAAAAGACATTACGGTCTGGACTTCGAAACTATGCGGTAGTTTTCAAACTCCGTCGTATATTTCTTCTTAGCTTCGCTTTCTGTAGATTACACATTTGTATTATGATTATTATACACATATAATGTTTGTTTGTCTGTATGAAAGAGTCGTATAAAATTGGGAGGAAAATTGTGAGCATAGTAAGCAGATGGTAAAAAAAGAAATAAATTTGTAAAATCAGCGTTTGTATTACTTTTGTTAACAAGCTTTAAATTCATTCAAAGAAAATTAAAAAAAAAAAAATTGTCGAATTTACATATGCGGCATCATTTCATACCGGCTGCACCTAATTGGTTAATTCTTTCTCTTGTTGTGTTTGTAATTGCCTGGACAAGGTTTATATGTAAAAAAAATGTTTAAATAATCGTACGGAAGTATCAGAAATCTAGGTTAAAGATATCCATATAAAAAGTGAGACAATAGAGTATCGCTACTGTATTCTCGTTAAAATATTGATAGAATAGGCAGGTTGTTATATCATTACATGGGAACATTATTACATATTACATTATATATTAGTACATGGCAGATTAATCTGATTGCAATTTGTCCAACACTGTGTTAATCCAGGTTAACGCATATTTCTCGTGAAATAAGAAAACTATTTTCACAACGACAAAGTTACGGGCACCAGCTAGTGTATGTAAAATAAATGATAATCCAGATTTACAAAGTATAGTATAGGAAGACCTTTACGCAACCGTCAATGGTACGGTATAAGTCTATGTTGGTTATGGTTTGAATACTAATTATATGCTTACCACAGGGCCTTTGGTTATGGCGTCCGCTTGCTGTATAGACGTGTTTCAAGGTAGCGTTTATAATAGTCGATGTATATTTATTATCTATAGCTTTATATTTTACTAGCCTTTACCCGGGACTTCATTCGCGTGGAATAGATACTTTGAGATAACGCTAACACACAGCGGAAGCTCTCAATAGGAAAAAAACCCAGATTTTTAAACATTCTTCGTTGGTGCACTGCTCCTATTGGTCTTAGCGTGGTGATACATAGCCTGTAACCAGTCTCGATGAATGAGCTATAAAACATTGAAAGAATTTTTCAAATTGGACCAATAGTGCCTGAGATTACCCCCTACAATGTCACAAACAAACTTTACTTCTTTATAATATAAGTCTAGATTTAACTGTAAGAAGACGAAGATTTAAACTGGTAGAAAAGGTATTTTTGAAGGAATCATAACTCTTAGTGTACGATTATAAAAGATTATATTTACGTGGAACTTTTGTTACTCTAAAAAGGAAGTAGCCTATTATGACATTAGCTATCAACACAAAACAGAATGACGCAATTATGTTAAAAAGGTAGTAGAAATATTCTAAGGCTATCGAACTCGATGCAAAACGGCTCTTCAAAAGAACCGTCCTGAGCCTTGCTACGTTAACACCCATTTTGTCTGTTACTGATACTGTGCCCTATTACTGTACCTTTAAGACCTCATTTGGTTTCGCAAATCATACGCTAACTAATATTATAAATGGCGAAGCAAGTTTGTGTGTTTGTTACGCTTTTATAGCGTAACTACTCAACCGATCATTATGAAATTTTGTTGTTTAGGAGTACAAAAACAGATATAGGGTACCTTCCGTTTAGTAGAATAATTGTAGTGTTGTATTTGGCGATAGGTCAAATCTATATTAATGTGGCCAAAACCGCGAGAAAAACTAGTAGAATATAAATGTGTTGATGTCATTCGCTTTAATTTTTTTATCCGCGTCTCGTACTCTGGTTACTTTTTGTTCCTAACGTTAGCCTAATAAAGGTCAAAGTTAATTTGACTTCAAAACTAACGTAACGTTCATATAAGCCTCATCCATCTAATGAATTTAAGAACACGCCGTATTCAAATTTCAAGATGGAATTTGGCTTAACGTCTTTATTATCGTGATTCTTGATCGCAACTAGATTATTAGGATTTCAAAGGCATTGATGTGCCAAAGTAAAAAAGGGATTTCAGATATTTTGCCATACAAAGCCGGTAATCTGACACCGATGCGTGGGAGTACATAACAATACCTTTAATTTTGCCTGTATACTGCTATTTTTAAAAGATAATTGGGGATCAAAAGAAAGCGACGTGGCGTAAAATTATAATCTATCTAGAACGCCTACTGAAATTTACCACAATTATACACTTGAGAGGGTTTCCATAAGATTTTCGTCGTCGCGTCACACAATCGTTGAATACAGGTGATGTGGTAAAAAACGAGCGTGTACTAGTGTGTACGCGCGATGGAAGTGAAACTTGGTTTTTAGGTATATATTAAATTTTACATATATGTTAATGCTCGTAAACTACGTACTATTTGAATATAAAAACTTAACTATACATTTTGGTATATTACTAGACCCAGACAGGCACTTGTAGATTTATCATTACGCAAATACATGCCTACCTTACGTGTATTCGTAATTTCACTTAAAAAATCTATTATGGGTGTAATCAAGTTCGTACCCGTTAACATCCGGAGTATCGCGTCCCCTAAAACGTCTGGTTATAGGACTATCGCGTACGATATCGCTGGACTATAAACTTGCGAAGAAAATATTAATTCCTCTTATGTATTTCATAATTTTATGCTCGTTGTATACTAGATGATTTCCGTCCGCTTCGTTCGGCTTAAAAAATGGCTAAGGGTATATCGAACCCAAAATATTAGTAGTTTAGAGCCATCTAAGAAAAATGCCAAATCGAAAGGTCTCACTTCTATGCCGATATATTCAGTAGTTTCCACGTGATTAAAAGCCTCAAAGGAACTGTATTCATATATGTTCTTGCTGACGGGGCCACGCGTTGCTGTGGCTCAGTTTATTACATTTTGTATTAAAATTATGATAAACTATTTTTATAATCATAACGTGGCGCCATCTATGAGATGTCTGTAACAGTCGGTCCTATAATTTTCTGTCAACAAACTAATTTAAAGCGCCATCTGTTTGAGGCTGATGCAACTTACAATTAATAACAATAATTAACATTGACAATTATTTAAGTTGTAATCAAAAAATATTGAGGCCATTAATCGAACCGATATAAATTATCCTATTTCTCAAGTTGCTCTAAGTTATACATAATTACCAACGTTTCATGAATATCGGTTACATCGTTTTGGGAGTTCATCGTGGACAAACTGACACTAGATTTTATATACAAAGAATATATAAATTCACATTTTGGTTTGTGAAGTTGTAAAGATGCGTTCAGATTGATTTTTGAGTTCGTTCTTCGTGACGCACTAGTAGTTAGCCTTACTAATTAAACAAGAGGTCGCGGGTTCGATAGCTGCGCACATGACTCACTTTTATTTGATGAGCATAAGTGGATGAAGGTGGATGTATCACAAATTTGTTTATTTTTTTTTTTATTTTTTTTTTTTTTTATTTTTATTTTTTATAAAAGTGCGCTCAAAGTTTGGTCTATATATTTGATACTATGCATAGTTTTGGGTACTTTGGTTTAGTTTAATTTTTAAACCTATTTGCACTAACCTTGTAAGCTATTCTTACGTGTATGTATAACCAGATCCCTCTCGGGAGCGGCTCAATTCTAGGTCCATTCCCTCGGCGTCGAGCCCTTGAGTGCGCTGCTCGCGCGATACAGTGACACAAAATACACGCATACACATGAAAGTGGAAGGGTTTTATTTTTCCCCTTATCGAACTGAAATAGTTTAGAAAATTATCCGAAACAATATATATGTAAGAGTTGTTGAGGAGTGTATGCTTGGTATACCTTTCAACAACTCATATATGTATAAATAGTTACCTTAGTTTAGCTCACATAGGTCGCGAATTGCACCTATCAGGCAACAGCCCAAGCCGACGTGAGCCGTGCACCCTTGAACTAATTGTCAAATAAAATCAGCTGAGTGCCTTATGCGCTCGCCTTAGTAGTATGGTGAAGTTGTTAAGACCTTGCTAGGTCAATAGCTTAGTCAGATCGAGGAAAAAAGTGTATGTATATGGATGCGAGCGAAACCCGCGGGAAGTAACTAGTATTTCACAAATGAAAAAAAATGTCATGGTTAGCCTTTTTTATTTAATGGTTTTAAACATAAATACAGTTTTAAATATTTTAATAAAAGTAAGTGGCAAGGTGATACTATCTATACTAATATATAAAGCTGAAGAGTTTGTTTGTTTGTTTGTTTGTTTGTTTGTTTGTTTGTTTGTTTGTTTGTTTGTTTGTTTGGTTGAACGCTATGATCTCAAGAACTACAGATCCGATTTAAAAGTTTCTTTTAGTGTTAGATAGCTCATTTATCGAGGATGGCTATAGGCTACATATCATCACGTTAAAACCAACAGGAGTTGAGCACTAATTAAGAATGTCAAAAAAACGGGCTATTTTTTAAGCTTCCGCTGCGTGTTAATGTCAGTATTATATGCGTTGCCATGGTGACGCGATAACATTCTATCGGAAATATTTTCATGGTTTATTTTGTGTTCCTACTCAAAAAGTTTGTTCTACGTTAGTTTTGTTTTCAATTTTTAATTATACGTGGTACGTTTGTGTCGGAAACATTTGTAAAGTTTATTTTGTGCTGATATTCTTAAAGGTTAGTAGTAATAATATTCGTCCATCACAATACAGGCGAAGGAATTAATCCATACTGCCAATTCTGAAATTGTCTGTATAGGTAGTTCTTATGTATTCTCTATACATAAGCGTCAAATCTTCTATATAATATTTCGTAAATTTTTATCTTCTTAATTTCAAGCTTACAGAATACATGCTCCATGGCATTAGTTTACATTTATTTCACTCATGCATAATAAACAAGCCATATTACATAAAACGCCGCCAATTTAACACAATATAGAGTAAAATAATACAAAATTATGAATAAAATATAAAATCCCTACATAACACTGACTGAAATCCCGTCAAAAACTCCTCAAAAAGTTTACTCTACGTTAGTTTTTTTTTCCAATTTTTGGTTTGTGATATATTGCGTATTACGTATTATAAGAGTAAAGCGTGTGTATATAATATTCAAATAAATACTTTTTGATGAATACATATATCTGCGGTGCTACAAATATCAACATTTTTTTTATTCTGTCGATATATCTGTTTGTTTATTTGTTCCGGGTAATCTCCGAAACAGCTGGACCTATATGAACGGTTTTGTTTTCTTAGAAATGATTGCGCTATTAACCTAGCAAGGTCTTAACAGCTTCAACGGACTACAAGTAATATTTGAACGGAAATTTTACGGGCAAATAACCAACTAATTAGTTGTTTTAGCGAGCGAAGCTAGCGAGTTCAGCAGACGATACCTGATATTATATCTATACCATAAAAGATTGAACACATATTGTTCGATAATGTATAGCTTAATATTTTCATTACTTTCTTATATAGTGTAAGTGAGCAATGAGGCTGATACATAGATAGTAGTTTAAAGTTCCAGCTATGTATGTGGCTTATGATAAATCTCATCCCATTCGATACACTATTAGTATTCACATATATAATGTACATATTACCTGTTACTGTAGATGATGTGCGTGTCATACTTACAAATATTTTTGAAAGAGTATTATTGTTATTTACACATCTAATAACAATTTTACATTTATTTAATACATTCAAAAAACGCGTGCGGAGCCGCGGGTAACAGCTAGTTTCAAATAATTGCAATAATGTTGATGCGTTCACTCGAATCTACTAATACGAGGTTAATGTTAAATACTTCTGCGACTGCTTTTTGCTTTTTTTTATATCAAAAATGTATTTCAGTCTTTTTTGCGTTCTCGACGCGTTCTGATTACCCTATAAATGATTATGCCCTCTCCCATAATCTTTTATTCATTGTTTTCTTCATAAGAATGAGGCTGTCGGTGTAAAAATGACCTAACTCACAGTTTTTGTTATTGTTGTATAAGAAAATAAAATAATGTAATATTATTAGATATAATAGGATATATAGAAATGTAATAAAATGCTCCTTAAAATTCATATTAACAATTTGGTTCGATAACTTGAATTTAGTTCATAAAATTTTTTCTCTGAAGTTAGATATCATAGTAATTGTCGGTTAAGCTAGTTATGTTAATGATTTAATATGTATTTATACTAATTTGTGGACGCCCAGTGGTCGACATTCAAACTATGGTTTATTGATTTTTTAAAGTTCGAACTTTATTACGGTTCTTTTGTCAAAGGAATTCTATAATCAAAGGTTTTTATCTTGGCTACTCAGTTTTTTGCCACTTTTTTCTAAAATTATATAAACATAAAAAAAATCCATGTCAAAATCTAAATTGAAATTGATTAAAAATTAATTAATTATTAATGTATATTATGAATTTTTATTTATATTAAATTTTATATAAAAAAATAGCTTTCTGCACTTCTCCGCCATATAAACTTTAACTATACCAAATTTAAGTTTATCCGTTATCGCAATTCGCTTAGAAAGAGATACAAAGTTTTGACTTCACGTATTAATATATAAGATTAAGCTTATTACAATAAAGCTGCTATATTGAAGTTCCACAGTGAGCTCTAATCTTAACATATTTGTAGTGTTTCGGAAATATTGTAGAAATGTAGCTGTAGGGGGTCTATCGGAACCAGCAAAATTTCGGAATTGTCCCATGAACCCTCTGCTTTAAATAATAGAACGTTGCGAAAACTGTAAAATACGTTACCGCTAACAAGTTCTATGGAGATTATTTTAAAATCGTTTTAGCCCGTGGTGTGTATACTGCCTTTATACGTGTATACGATACGAATATAATATTAATGCAAGCGACACGTGCCGTGTTGGTTTTAAAACGGTTACCATGTACGTATGACCGTCCGTCCGTACGTTCGTCCAATGACAGTTTCGGGTCAAAGACACACGTATATCCTTTATGTTGTTATACGGTTCGTTTTGAATTCGATTTGGGATCTACGACGGCGTTACGAGGTCGTAAATAGAATTGTTTACAGTCTTTTGTTAAGGGCATTTTTAATCCTAATCCTTTTACTACCAGTAGCAAATATATCGTATTTCAAGTGCAAATTTGACGCATATAGCCGAATAGTCGTGTTGTTTCTTAGTTTAAAGCAATAAAACAGCGCCATCTTGGCATTAAACCCTATCTTACTACCGCGATACGCCCTTTTCTCATTCGTCCCACGATATAAATGGAATTAATAAAAAAACATTACATGTATCAGTGCGTACACACAGTGGAGATGAAGTTTCTTTGGCTTATTTGTAATAAATTATATATACAAGTATGCTCATAATCTATGTAGTATAGGAAGTCCTGTGGTATGAAAAAATAACTATATATTTACCCATTTTGGTATAGTACTAGACCCAGATAGAAACCTATACATACTTACATTTATACACAATTACAAGACATAACAAAAAAATCACTAATTTATCATAAGAACTTTCACTTCAAAAAATAATCCATAGAAATAAATGAGGCGCTCTTCTGTACTAATATATAAAGCTGAAGAGTTTGTTTGTTTGTTTGTTTGGTTGAACGCGATAATCTCAAGAATTTCCGATCCGATTAGAAAATTTCTTTCAGTATTGGATAGCTCATTTATCGAGGATAGCAATAGGCTATATATCATCACGTTAAAACTAATAGGAGCGAAGCACTAATGAATAATGTCTCAAAATCGGGCTATTTTGAGAGCTTCCGCTGCGTGTTACCGTCAGTATTAGGTATATGCGTTGCCATGGTAACATGATAACATTCACTCGCAAATATTTTTAGGGTTTATTTTATGTTCCTATTCAAAATGTTTATTTTACGTTAGTTTCGTTTCCAATTTTTGATTATACGTGGTACGTGTATTTCGCAAACATTTTCAAAATTTATTTTGTGTTCTTATTCAAAACGTTTAGTAGTAATAATATTCTTCCGATAAGACAGGCGAAAGAATTAATCCATACTGCCAATTCTGAAGTTATCAATATAGGTAGTTATTATGAATTCTTTAGCCAGTTTTCTTTTAGGTCCAAGTTGATAGAAAGGTATAAGCGCCAAATCTAAATAATATTTCGTAAATTTTTATCTTCTTAATTTTCAAGATCACATAATTCATTCTCCGTGGTATTATTTTTCATTCATTTCTCTTATGCACAATAAACGAGCCATATTACATAAAACGTCACCAATTTAACACGATATAGAAACAAGTAACACAAGATTATATATCATTACATAGTATAAAACAAAGTCTCCTACCGCGTCTGTCTGTCTGTTCGCGATAAACTCAAAAACTACTGAACGTATTTTCATGCGGTTTCACCAGTATATAGAGTGATTCATGAGGATGGTTTTGGTACATAATTTGTCAAGGATTTTTTTTGTAATCAGGACGGGACAACGTCCGCCGGTCCCGCTAGTTAAATATAAAATCCACTGCATGACAGACTGAAATTCCACTAAAAACTGCTAATTCCACTAAAAAGTTTATTGTACGTTAGTTTTGTTCCAAATTTTTAATTTGTGATATATTACATATTATAAAAATAAAGTGTGTGTATATAATATTAAAATAAAAACTTTTTGGTGAATACATATATCTGTGATGCTACAAATATCAACATTTTTTGTCGATATGTCTGTTTGTTTATTTGTTCCGTGTAATCTCTGAAACGGCTGATCCTATTTGAACGGTTTTTTTCTTTGACTTCCTTCACCTGAACAGCTTCACCGGACTACAAGTAATAGTTGAAGGGGAATTTTACGGGCAAATAACTAACTATTTAGCTGTTTATATGTGATTTCAATTATAGCAACGTATATCAATAAATTAATTATACCGACAATATGGGCATATTATGTGTATATAATAAAAGATTTAACACATATTGTACGATAATGTATAGCTTAATATTTTTAATACTTTCTTATATAATATATAACAAAGCACTGAGGATGGTATATAGTAGTTTAAAGTTCCAGGTATGTGGCTGATGATAATTCCCATCCCATTCGAGACACTGTTAGTATTCACATATATAATGTACATGTTACCTGTTACAGTAGATGATGTACGTGTCGTACTTACAAATAGTTTTGAAAGAGTATTTCTGTAACTTACACTTCTAATTACAATTTTACATTTATTTAATATATTTAAAATACGCGTGCGAAGCCGCGGGTAACAGCTAGTTTAGTATGAAATTCTAACCGTTGTGATACGTCGTTTTCATATTTGGCACACGATATAAATGTAATAAAGTAAACACATGTTACTACAAACATAGAACATAAAACTACAATACGTTCTTAACAACTTTATTGTTGTTGTATCATAAAAAAACATTTATACGATGTTTTGAATTCATATTAATTAATTCAATATTGTCAACAAGAATGCTAGTGAACATAATCATATTTATGTATTGTTATTACGTGCTATATTGGTTCTGAACATGTTCTATAAAAGCAACGCGTGGGACGTCGCTGTCATCTGTCATAGATTAATGAAAACAGAGAGGTCACTCTATTAACAGGTTGCTGCAAATTTTAATTTCTTATTCTTTAATGATTTATTACCTTTTATAACTTCCATAAATGGTTACGAAACTAGAGTTATATTCAATCGTGGTTTATAAATAGCAGAGTATATGCAAATATTGGTTGTTCCCAAATTGAATTATGGCTAGTGATGTTATTCAGTGTAACAGAAAGGATATGTCCTTTCTAGAAACCTTTTGCGGTTGAGCAGGTTGGTAGATTTACTATTAACAAG
Source organism: Antheraea mylitta (assembly GCA_014332785.1). Lineage (NCBI taxonomy): Eukaryota > Metazoa > Arthropoda > Insecta > Lepidoptera > Saturniidae > Antheraea > Antheraea mylitta. The sequence goes on along the minus strand of JACEII010000007.1, from coordinate 3,498,408 downwards.
TACTTTGCGGTTTATTCGTTCTCTTGAAATGGTTTATTTGTTTTATAGAAATTATTTTTTGAAACTTCTTTACGTAGGCTTGACTTGGGGAGTAAGCTGGTGATTGCGTGTCGAGAGCGTTACGAAAACGTGTGATCGGGCGAGGCAAACGGACATTGATAGGGAGATATAAGTTAGTGAAAATAGCCCATAGTTAAAAAATCCCAATTTTAGAAACTTAATATATTTATATGCATATACATGTATATATTATACATACATATAGATGTAGCTAAAGAAGTTTTACTTCAGTCGTGTGGTCTAAAGTACACTCGTTTTTTTTAATTTATTTTAGTTTTTACTATCTATGCCCTGTACATTTTTATTGATTTTAAGTCATTCCTAACAAATTTGATCGTTACTGCTGAGCACCTATGGACAGCGTAATGATATGTAACCTAAGATGATACTCCGAAAAATTATTTATATGCGGTCAGCAAAAGTGTCATTGAAATTGATTTAATCGTATCGTATATTAGCACGGAGGAATAACATTCACTAAATGTTATGTTTATATGTATAGGTGATACTAATGTTTAGAAAATTGTCATGTAAACTTATGGAATTATAATAAATATAAGTAATTTTCCATCACACGCTGCGTAGTTATTTAACATAGTTTTTGAATGACTTATGTGCAGCTAATTGCAGTACTATAAACATGAGGATATAGGAAATAAATATGATGCCAATTAATTCCTTACTTAGAATACACTTATATACATTTAAATTATGCTAGAAGTAGTTTTTATTACAGCAAATAGTAAGAACGATAAAATATAACACGTGCGGAGTCGCGGACACAACGAATACCAGTATAAATAGTGACATAGTCTTTATAGTAAAGTGGTGATATAACAGCAAACGCAAATACAACACATAAAAATAACCATTTAACGTCGACCAAAACGGTGTGTAAACAAACACACAGTATATTTATAGACGTACGATCAATCAATGCGTATGTTGTTTATACTAAAAATAAATTGCATGTAAACTTTTCGCTGCATTCAAACCTCTACCGCATTCCTGACGATTTCGTTGATTTCTCCATCAATATTCAAAGGAGTTTTTGGCGGGATCTTAGTCTGTCATGTAGTTGACTTTATGTTTTATTCATAAGCTTTTGTTCTTTGACTATGTTTTGTAATTTTGGTGCCATTTTACGTAATACAGTTCGATTATTGTGCGTAATTGAAGTGTATGGATAATAATACCACGAAGCATGAGCTCTGAGATGCCACAAAAATTCTGGAAAGTTCCAACAATGAGGACACCGTCAGTTGTCAGTGTTAGTACATTGAAATGATCACAAGATACTTGTTATATTATTTCCTATACGACAATGGCAGTAATAAGCTATAAGATTGGTTGACAAACATATAACAACTATTCGAATATTTTTAATATTTGTAATAATAGTTTAAAAAGTTTTAAAGTTAGTTAAAAAAATGTGATGTCTAATTTGAACGAAAAAGTGAGAATTGAGCGTAACTATATACAACATCTACCCACCATCAGTTCGTCTGATAAATGGAAAACGCGGAAGGTAGTTTACGTTCGTTTTAAAAATATTAATAAAACTCGTCTCTCGCGAAATTTATTGAACTAGTAAAATATACTATTCAAGAAAGATATTTTTTTTTTAACTATTCACCTGACCACGAAAGCTAAATAATGGTTGTTCGGTAAACCGATCGGCCGTGAAGAAAGATATAATAATAGAATTAAATTGTGTAGACACACTTTCACGAGTTCACAAAAAGGATTTATATAGTAACAATGCTTAACACAGATTGTCGTGTTTGGTGTAAATAGATTTTTCTTAAATCTTTGATCCTTTGCCGTAGTGGGTTATTCTTCCATCATAATTTATTAATGCGTTAATGATATTCTCAATAGTTAAATTTTCCAAATTATACTTCGACGAGTAACAATTCAAGCCAGAGATTGTTCAATGGTGGAAATTCAACCGTAATCCGTTATGTTTTACAGTCTGGATATTATTGTAGTTCGCTTTTCAAAGAGGGTAATTTTATAATCATTGCATATATATTTCATAATTTACGTTCTTAGTTACGTCACCCGCGGGGTATGCACTATATTAATTTACGATTTATTAAACTACATCTTAACTAAATTTATAAATACTATTGTTTGGTGTTTTTTTAAGGTTTTAATGCCTTAACTAAATCAACGAATTATGGTGAAATGTTTTATGTATTTTGACAATGGTGTAGAAAAGGACCACGGGTTTTACTTTTTTCAAAAGAATACTGTTCCCGAAAGATATATCAAAATTATATCAATCGTGAATGAAACCTCGGGAAAAAGCTTGTTTTCAATAATGCGGCCTTTTGGATTTTGTTATAAATATCTTCTATCTGTCAATCTGTATAAATATATATAAGTAAATGGATGTTGGTATATGATTGATATGTGTATGAACTTTAATATTGTTTGACCGAACTCTATGATAGTGGGGACACCTAAATGTTTTTTTACGTGGCATTAAAAAAATAAGGTTCTAGACAACGTTGCTGGATAATATGATATTTTTATGAATATAATTAATGAAGTTATTATCGTCATCGTGTGGTTCGTTCAGGTATAATTGACTGAACCGATACTGACGTGACTTTTTAGTGGTGGATAATATATTCTATTAAATCAATATATAAATCGCCGTATTTAAAATAGTTCAGTATATTTTTTCTCCTCCGTTTGTCCAATATTTTTTTTAGTTAGCTAGACATAGACGACTTTCTAAATTTATTATTAAAAACAATGAACACAGTTTTTATCTCTTTACGATTGACGAAGCAAAGCCTTTATGTATAAATTCTTAATAGTGCCCGATACTTACACGTCTCCAAATCTACGATATAATGTACACTCGTAGGCAAAATACCTCGATAGTATTGAAACTAAAAAAAAAGAGTAATAGTCGAATAAGAATTATAAATTGATGCCATTATTTACAAGAATATGTTCCAAAAGAATAAATCTTAATTCAACACAGACGAAGTGTCAGACTCTTGCTTGGTTACGTGTATATTTGGACATACAAGTCATTATTTTATGATATTTTTGTTTGAAACGTTTCAAGTAGAAAAGTCGCCATGAAAATCATACCTAACTAAATTTCAAACGTATTTTTTGAGCAACAAGAACATTTAGTGCAGTCAATAAATTATTCCCGAATATGTCGATGATTGAAAACGTTGAAATTCCTGAATAATAACAACAAACAGTAACCGTTATAGGAAAACTTTATTCAAAATCAACGTCCAAGCGAATTGTTAACTTTGGACGAGGAATTTGAACGTTCGGCCGCTGTTTTTCACGTTTATTTAATTATTATTTATTGCGTAGGGAAAAATGGAATTACTGTTACGGCTATTTATGCAATATTTCGTGTGTAGAATTCTTTTTTCTTTTAATTTAGCGAACAGTTTGCATATTTTTCATTGATCGATTTTAGAATATGTACTATTAAGAATAATAGTTACTTTAAGACGAATTTGATTGATTCATTACTACGACTTAACTGCGTCTCACGTTTTTTATGTTGCCCGAATAATAATGTTTTTCTCAAATATATCATCCTATATACATAAAAATAAATTGCTGATTTTATATGAAGGTATGCATCATTTCAGAACGGTTGGACCTATCTGAGTAATTCTCCTTTTTTGTTGTTGTGTTCTAACTGTCACAAAATGTTAGCATGAAAGAGATTGTTTAAAATGTACCGAGGAGTGAAAAAATAGGTAAAAAACATATAGACTAGTGTAATACTTATTCTGTCTATTTTTTCACCCCCTATCTTTTCTTGTTATATTCGTCATGAATATTGTATGGTATACTAGCTTCTGCCCGCGACTTCGTCCGCGTGGAATAATTACTTTGGGCTAACTAACACCCAATGGAAGCTCTCAAAAGGAAAAAAAAACATCCCGATTTTGAAACATTATTTTATTTTATTGATATTAACATAATGATATATAGTCTTCCTATGATAGCCTTCCTCGCTATATGAGCAATCAAACACGGAATTTTTGAAATCGGACCGGTAGGTTCTGCGATTACCGTCTACAACCTCACAAACTTTACCTCTTTGGAATAGATATACAGTCTATCATTATTTGAAGTGTTTTTCACAAACTGTGTCCTACATATTTATCTCATGAATAAAGTGAACACGTTGAATAAAATAGGTTAATTTAAAACCTCACACTCTTCAACACAACGACCCGGTGAAGGAAAAATATTTAAATATATGTATGTATCCACGTAATAAAGTGCCTATGAATTATTAATATGAATAAAATTGTTCTTACGCTAACCGATTTATCTCGTTTAAATTTATGTGTTTCACTTTTGAATTCAATCGTATTTTACAGTCGGTATTACGTCTAAATAAAAAATAAATACTGTATTAATTTCTATTTCTAATGATACCAAATACTTGTCGTTCTTTTTGCCCTATAAAAATATTAGTCAACGCGTTTTTGCGTAATATAATTAATCTATGACAATTGTTCCCTAGCAATGAGAGCCTCGATGTGTGTCTGTGCGTGTTGTTGCGTCCGCATGTACCTTCCATAGACTATATAATTCTTTAAAATATTACCTGAGTGATGTATAAATATTTATTGTAAATCAAGAGCTATTCTTATATAATTATTCCTATAGCTATTCCTCCTTAAAGCTGCACTGCCGTTTAGTTCTCATCCGTAGGATGGTGTTTGGTAGAATGCACTAGAGTGCTTAGCATCGCACCTCGGGCCTAGAGTGTAGAGCCGTCCATTATGATTGCTATATTGATTGATTGATCGATTGAAATTTTGTTAATATTTTGCCATTTTATAAAATTAACAAAAGCGACTCCAACTGTATTCTAAAGAAATTAACCAGAACGTTCCTAGTCTACAATTGCTATAAACCAAATAATTTATCAACCAATATACATTCTTTAATCGATTTTGACCAACACTAATGAAATTAATTTATTAAAAACTAAATTACATATCTATTCATAAATGGAGTTCTGAGCCAGCAAATAAAAACAAATACAACCAAAATGAGTCAGTTAAAAATATATTTTCTTATTAAAGTGACATCGCTCTTTGTTGCCGTCACAACGATTGTAAAGCAGAAATGGAAATTATCCCCGCGATGATTTTTAGTAGAACAAGTTAGTATGTGTAGTGTGTCTGAGAGAGTGTGTCGCCGCTGACAAGGTCGCGCATAACAACTCTTTGAGGCACCTGTCCGACCGATGATTATATACTCATATGACAAGCATGTTGATAATGGATACTACAACTTTTTATAGAATCTAAAACAAAAAAAAAATAACAAGTTACGCACTTGTCTTGAACTGTGGCAAGTTGTAACGAGTATGTAAAGAATTAGTTCATACCAGATTTGGACGGGTAGGGAGAGAAACACAGGTAGTAAAAGGGTGAGGTAATCCAGTGAAGCTGTCAATACCTTGCCAGGTTAATAGCGTAGTCAGTTCGAGAAAAAAAAATTAAGGGGTGAACATTGATGTACATCGGAAAGAGACCCCTTAAAACTATACAAGTCTCGGGAACTACTCGAAGTTTCTTTCGCTAGCGCACGAAGGACCCGGTGCTCGCATGAACAATTCATGGCATGCTAATTCGTACGTCTCTAGGTTTTTAGCCGTTTGATCGCAATCCTAGTTGATGTTAATTGACTGTGTGAGTTGAGATGACGTTCAGCCTAGAGAAGTACTGCTTAGGTTTAGTTGTTGAAATCCAAAAAGCTGACGATAGATTGTTAACTTGAAGTCAGGTAGGAAAGAATCGGTTTATTCCTATGAGTACTGCTTAGTTAATAGTTGTGAAATGGTTTTATTCTATACTGCTTTCTATTGACAATTCACACTAAATATAATTAGTACAATTGGGTATAACGATGTTATACGGCGACATCAATGTATATACGGAAGTCCTTCCAAAAGTGATTTTTTCAAAAGTAAATTTTCGACAATGTACAATTATAGAATTGCTTTTATTACTTATCCATGTCATAAAACAAGCCATGTTTGATATAGTTAGATGAATGATGAAAATTCCTCATTTTTTCCTGAATTTGCATGTAAAGATCTCGAACACCATATTTTGTCTATTCCTACTCCTAAACTATACTTGTAGTTAACATGCCTAAACAATATGCTTTTAAGCGATCCAATTCAATCTAGTCCTCTCCTTTCCACAACCGAACTACGCGTGCCGGGCTTCGAAGCCAGTTTTACGGTAAATCATATGTGGACACAAACTAAAAAGTTCTCGACATCCTTACCTTTGTCGAAACGTGAAACCGTGGAACAGCCCGGACAGTGTGTTCGCTCCTTCCTATAACATGAGGTCCTTCAAGCGTAACATGAAGAGATACGAAGGCCAACATTACAGCGACCACCAGCGATGGATGGTTTGTGTCTCGGTGGTGGCCGTTGTTTTTGGATTGTACCGTTCTTACCATTATGCATAGTGCAGTTACTTTCCTACAATAAAAATACTTTACGTTATTCAAATATCATTGAATCTAGCATAAGTAGTATTTGATTGTACAGAAGAGTTACACGAGTTGTTTTCAATAGAGCAACGGATGAGTTGTTCGTCTTGTGTCTGTCTTACCTTTATCAAGTTGTCGGCCTTGCCGGGGGCTAGATGTGTGATATAAATAACTTTTGTCAGTTGAATACGTAACATTATGGTATATGTCACGTGTGACATCCTCTATGTGAGAGGAAACTTTTAACAAGATATTGTGTTTCATTATATTGAATCTGTGCGAGACACTTCTAGTTGGTTTTAAGACTCTTGATCTTTATCTCTTAGGAAGTAAACAGTTTTTTTATATGTAGTAGAAATAGTGTATAAATATAAGTTATACTATGAACTTTATTTGACCTTAAAACGGAAACATTTCACCGTTTTTTCTCTCTTTCCTCTCTGAATTTCGATTTTTTTAATAATGCAACAATTGTTTGTGCTTCCGCGTAATTTTAGAGATACACTGTCTAGTGTCACATGCCATACTTTTATTTTTATCTTCTTTTCTTTTTCCATCTATCTTGTTACTATAAAGAACATATATCGCTTCACCTTCCAAATTCGAGAACAATTTCCTCACTTAGTTTATAACTTGACATACATAAATTGAACGACATCTTAAAAAAACAATTTGAGCCAAAGTTAAATTCCTCTTTCTTCGCTTCCTCTCCTTTCGCTCGTCAGTTGCTCCTAAAGAAAAAAAGAGTGAAGAAAGTTATCTCAGAGAACACAAGAGGGATATGTTGCTATTTTCCCACCGTCGATTTATGCATAGATAGCTAATTTAATCGCTTACCTATGTCGAGTTATTAGTATTTAAATAGCTTTTCTGTAATAATATAAAAGTTTCCCATAAAATATACATATACCCTGCACCTTCAAGCTGACCTTACAGGTGCTGAAAAGATTTTCCATCTTCCCTGCACTCATTAAAATTTGAAAATAGCAGATAGTGCAGTAAAATATCCTGTGTTTTGAAGTATACTTCAGTTTCGCTAACGATGGAGGGTGACGCCATGTTGCTGTCACACGTCACGTGACGTCACGTCTCCGCGACGGGGTATATCATGTACTAACATAGCTCGCTTAGCATGTGGCACTGGATGACACTTGTGCCATAGGAGTGGATGAGACTTCACTTTTGCACTTGGGAAATAGAGTTTCTAATTGGAGTTGAGTTTTGCGTCGGTTCTTTGCGTTTAATATTAAAGTTATAGTTATGTTTCTGAACACAAAAAGAACTTAACATTTTAGATAAAATATTCACGTTATTATCTTTGTGATGTCGTGAGTTTGTGACGTTGTAGGGGGTAATCTTAGGAACTACTGGTCCGATTTGAATAATTCATTCAGTGTTATTTAGTTCATTTATCGAGAAAGATATCGCTAATGCCGGTAGGAGCGCAGCACGGGTGTGTTTCAAATGTTTCAAAATCGAGGATATTTTTCCTCTTGAGAGCTTTTGCTGCGTGTTAGCGTTAGCCCAAAGTAACTATTACTATGCGGACAAAGTCGCGGACAGGGGCTAGTGTATTTTAATAATTCCATCTATTTTATACGTAGATATAATTTTCGCGCGGCGATGTTTAAATCTAGCCTGAAATATGGCCGCCCACCGGCATCGTCGTCGCGCCTGGCATTTTTCATTCTATTATGTTACGCCGCGCTCCTTTGTGGCCTTTTATGGAGAGAAATCCCTTTGGTTGAACCCTTGTTATTGGCATATTTTCTTAATTTTGTTATATTAATCATATTGACGTCACCATACTTGTTTTATGTTTTTAACAATTTATTGGGGACAGTATTTTTTCATGTATGTGTAAAATGTAATAAATGTAAGTTAAAATAAAATGTAAAATATCATGAGAATCGGTTTGGTATTTAAGACGAGAATACATGTAAAACAATAACGGAGGGAGATCTTGTTTTTGATATCAAAATGTGAAAATCATATCCATGATTTAGGTTTTCATACGTTGCTGCTGTTCTGTACAACACCATTTGTCTTGATAAGTATCGCATCAACAAATGTGATCGCGTTGGTTCGTTTCGAGACAGAAATAACGTGGAATTCGCAAATTACAATTCGGGTATGTCGAAAGTAAATTGAATTCTGACGGCGCCATCTTATCGGCATGTCGAGAGTATCGTGAAATAGGTAGGTATGAGTGTAGGTGTAGGTGTACCTTTTGTTTCGAGGTAAGTTTCATTGTTTCGGATTTTCGATGGAATTGAATCGGGATGTGGAGAGCTTTACAAGGCTGAGCCTGCGCATTTATAGGCTTCGGTGGCGTATTAAATTAGTCCTGGTGTAACGAGACTATTATGGCTTTCATATACCTTCTTATATACTGTATACCTAACGGGCCCGGTGGACGTTGGCCTGCCCTGATAATATATTTTTTTTATTACCTTGACAAATTATGTACCTAAACTTTCCTGGTACAATTTGTTATGAAGATATGTTTTTTTTTTAGAAAAAGAATATCTAATTGTATACGCATAAAAGAAGCTAGAGATTTTATGAACGACTAAAAATGAACTTGGCTCATTCTGAAATATAGGGAATCGTTTATATTCTTTAATATATACTAGCGGACCCGCCAGACGTTGTCCCGTCCTGGTTATAAAAAAATCCTTGACAGATTATACCAATTATTCCTAGACCAAAACTTTCCCCATGAATGACTCTATATCTACTAATGAAAACTGCATGAAAATCCGTTCAGTATTTTTTGAGCTTATCGCGAAAATACAGACAGACGATGCAGAGGACTGTGTCTTCTAATATGTAGTCATTGTATTAGTTGAATCTGCGCAAAATCTTACACTTTTATCCTCCTTTGGTTAGGATAGGTTAGATTTCTGAAAATAGAATAAAGGATAAGGTCGACCGCGACGCATTTAGTACGAAATCTTTTAAAAGCAAGTATTCAATACATATTTAACTTTATTGTAATAACACCGAACTCGCTTATACGTATTTTAAACATACGTTCAAACTTTTAACTATACGTGTAAAGTGGATGAGGGACCGTTTTGTCGACTTTTTGTTTTATTCAAAAGCTGGAAGTTTGTTGATGCGAGACCGCCTGTCAGTTCTAAAATGGATTCACGCGTCGTTTAACTTTTTGAACGCTTAGACGTAGGTAACAAAAGTTTCGCTTACGCTTTCAAGAGTTGTGAACGTTGCTTTAGACGCTCTTACATGATTTGTCCTCATCAGCATTTTATGATTCTGTTCCTCGTAATATAAATCATATTGTTAGTTGGTTGACGCAGCCCGTCATAACTTTGTTTAGCCAATTTTTTGCTCAATTTGATATCGGAGAAACTTACGGGTTCTCGTCACTGATGACATCGACATGCTCTTGATGTATTGCGTTTGTGACAGTCTGGTGACGCGTAGTATAGGCCTATGTACATATAGTGTTGATATTTTGTATTGAGCTTGTGCAATTTATTATATGTTTGACTAATTGATAAACTGTGTAAAAAGGTGTATAATTGTTATATTAATAGATGTGAAAACGAGATTAATGTTAATAATTTTTGTTTACAAATTATGAAATTTAAAGAATTCATAATATAAAAATATAAATAAAGAATGCAGTTATTTTATTGTTTTGAGTCCTGACAGTCCTTAGGATGCGTCAGCTTATTTTATACGTTGTACTTTTTAATGTTTGAACTTAATCTAACCTAATTTGATTGAATTGATGAATCTTCAAAGCTGAATTACATAAAAAACCAGAATGATCTAAAAACTGACAAACTGGTTGTTCCGCGTTTCAGACTTAGTAAAACCAGTAAAAGTATTTTTTAGGTAATAGTGTTAGATTTTTAACAAAGTCCCAAAGTATATTACCGAATTGCCGATCTTTTTTAAATCTTTATTTTTGGCAATCAATCTTTAAGATTGTTACTGCCATTGTCGCGTAGTCAACAATATTACAAGCGTCGTGTGATCACTTCAATATTAAGCGTCGTGTGAGTCAATATTCTAACAAGATGATGGATCCCTTGCTAGAACCTTCCAGGGAGTTTTTGTGGCATCTCAGAATTTCATGCTCCGTGGTATTATTTTCCATTTACTTCACTTATGCACAATAAACTAACTATATTACGTAAAACATCACCAAATTTACAAAATATAGAGTCAAATAACACAAGATTTTGAATAAAATATGAAATCTATTACATGACAGACTAAAATCCCGCCAAAATCTGGATTTACCGAGTTATGAGTTTAAGCGCCGTGTCAAGCGGGTTTTGGTATCAAAAGGCTATTATAGAGTGAATTAATATGTGAATGATGGTGATGTCTGGAATTGACTTACCTCTGTGCATGCATTAAAAATGATCGTGACTTGTAACATATACTGAATATTATATGTATATGCATGTATATATACTAAAAAGATAAACCAGATCGAGTTTCTGGGCGGTTCTTCACGATGACTGGTTTGTTTGTCCGAACCGATGGTAGTTTTGATGTTCATAATTACCTTTTTAGGACCTGAATTGAAAAAAGTATTTTTTGATTTTGATTTTTGAAACACGCTCTAAAGATGTCCAAAAAAATCAGTATTCCAAACTCATCCAGTATTAAATGATTCATTATCAGTTATATTATGATCAAGAGTACAAGCTAATACGGTTCGCGTAAAGGCAACTCGCAACATTGAATAGAATCCGATGGGATGATGTCATTCGACCAATCAAACGCCTGCATACGGTTATGGGTCATCACGCATACCTTGAATAATTATGTATACTTGTTTACCATTGTTTCTTAATTGATTAGTCTGTTTTCTTATGAAATATCACGACAGAGTGATTATTATGCCATATGGTATTTGTAGTACATTTACCCCTCTGCTGACTTTTCAAGACCTATCTCAAAATGCGTATCGAGTTTTTAAATATCCAATTTAGAAAAATATATAATTTTAAGTTACATTATTGTTATTATTTAAATGTTCTATTTATTTATTTGTTTGTTAAATATTACTTTACAGCACATTTAACACTTTATTAATTTTGATATCTCTACAAACATGTTATGTCAGTTACGAAGTAATAATTATTACATTTTAATTTAGTAACTATATTTAAATAATCTTAATATATATAAATCTCCTGTCACGATGTTTGTCCGCGATGGACTCCTAAACCGCTTAACAGATTTCGTTCAAATTTGCACGCAATATGCAGTTTGGTCCAACTTTAGAGATAAGATAGCTTAGATCTTTAATTATAGTCGCAATTTTTTTTTATTACAAATTATTTGTCTATAATTAATTGACAGTCACAATTATCTGTTAACTCCAAAAGATTCTAACAGATGTCCATACTTTTCGACTGGATTGAGTAAGTAATCAATAGATGGCACTGCTATGGTAAACCGACAACCGTGTCATATAAGCTACAATTCAATAGCATGATTACCACGTGTTAAGGATTTTTTTTTTAAATTATTTACGCAGGACAACGTCTGCCGGGACCGCTAGTAGTATTATATATTTAAGTTAATGCGTTCTAGGTATGACTGTGACTATGATGTTAAGTGTTCTTGTGTTTCTGTGAATTTATTTTCGTGTTCGATACCTTATTTTACCAATTTTATTCGTTTTGCAATTCAGTTTCTGGATAAAAATGTTCCGGTTATGCTGGAATAAATCAATATGATGGAATAATGTGTTATTTTTCAATGTAAACTGCCAAGAATATTGCCAGCCATATTGAGTTCTATTTATATTTCTAACTTTTTTTCCAAATTACACTTAATCCCAATACGAATTAGACTGTTTTGCTAAAGTTACAGACTACAAACATTTCGTTTTTATTCCTAGTTGTGTTTTCGATAGATAAAACCCTGCTTCTTACGGTGCTTGACTATATTCTCTGTTAGAACTTTTGAACGGAATTGGATACTTTAATTTGTATTAATATTAGATAATCAATTTATTTCCGACTCTTTTATTGTTTCTTAATTGATAAGAGTTACTCAAAAATGGAGTAAATGTTGAGAATATGTTCCCGATACGTTGAGGCGGCTGGAATTGAGAGCCAGTTTCCATTTTAGGTTAACTGTGATTAACATTATCTGTGACCATTGTCTATATGATAAAAAAATGGAAAATATTATTCACATTTAATAAAAGTTGACTAAAACTAATTCGGACGTAAGGATTGAGTAGTCAAACCCAGTAGCGCCGCAGCTTCGAGGTTCTGCCTACAAAACACATATTAAATGTTATTTCATATGACTTTAAACACATATGAAGCATATATGCTAGGTATATGATATACAAATTATCGTCAAGTGTAATCTTGTTGGGCGAGCGTTAACAACAGCGCATCGGCTTGGTGTGGTTGGTGCTTCGCCGGACACATAAATATGAATTTAGCGGTGTCGGACCGCTTCGTCCGGCTTTGGCCCACACCAGACATCAATTTTCGCACCAAGAATTACTCTCGTGTGTACTGTCCCCGTAATTTGATACTCGATTGAGAAATGTTATATGTTACACTTGTATAAGATATATATGTATGTTGAATTATTTATTTTCCTATAAACATTATATATATTTATACACAAGCCATTAACTTGATGTTTTATTCCATAGTACAAATGATACGTAGCGTTTTGGTTCAGACATCGTTTAAAATATATTTAAATCTAATCTTATAAAAAAAAACGGTTTTATGTTAATAAAGAGAATGTTTATCAAAGTTTTTTTAATAAAGATCATGTCACGCGAACTCCAGCTAATACAGATAAGGACAACTGAGAAGAATACAATAGTGGAGGACTCGACGATGCTTCGCTGCGTCTGGACAAATGAATATAAATGGCGACAATGTTGATTTTAATCTTATCTGTGAGTTTTTCTTAGGGAAATCCCATTTGGCAGTTTTTATCTAACATTCATACTATATTTACATAAGTAGGGTTTAAAAATTATCGGGTTATCTAAATAGGGCATTGAAGAGCATTTGTGTCGCCATCTTTGCCCTTTGTAAAACGAAAATATGTAACGAAATAGATGTTCCTATTAATGTATACAATATATAGATTTTAGGCTGTAAAAAAATGAAATAGTAGTATATTCTTAATGTACTCGAAATATATACAAAGAAAAGTAGACAGAGAGAGAAACGTTGAAATCAATAGCACATTATTTTTTATTGGATCGTAGTGACTATAGCGTACTTAAAAAAATCTGTGTTGTTTATTATTATCATTGTTAATATATATATATGTTAAATTATTATTAATTGATGTCCAAAACCAATATTCACCACTCTATAGCGTATTCATCTCATTGACTTAAAGATGAATCACGATACTGAGATTCATTTAGTACTGCGTGTGAACTCGCACTTTTTTTTTATATTGTGTGAATAGTCAGTTAACCCTTTATTAAGTTTAAATACTTGCCCAAACATTCTTATATAACCTATGGCTTTATTTCCTTTATTTCTAACTAGTGGCTCGAAGGACCATTTTGATTATATGAAATCGTTTCATGCACCGGCGTCTACAATTTCCCTCCTCTAAATGAATTTACTCGTATAATTCTATTTGAGTCTGTCGCATCTCTGCTAGTAGACATTTGCACTGCAGCCATCAGCAATCTAATTCGTCCGAGTAATGGAACGGAACAGATGAGTTTCTTTTGTATCTTAGTTTTGTTTACTTTAGTACTACTAATAGTGAAAACTGAGTTGATTCTTATTACTTTACTTTTGGCTACCATTCTTCTGCATTATTACTGCCATTGTCGAGTAGTTAATAATATTACAAGTTTCTTGTGATCATTTCAATGCTCTAATAAGAGGGTGGCCCCTTTGTTAGAAATTTCCAATGAGTTTTTGTCACGTCTCAGTATTCCTATTCCGTGGTATTATTTCTCATCCACCTCATCATCTGCATCATAACCGAACTATATTACGTAATACACTATCGATATTACGAAATAAAGTAAACATGACAGTCTAAGATCCTGCCAAAAAGTCCCAGATTTGCCTTTTTGTACAGTTTATAATCTTATTGGTTTAAAACATTGATTAAAATTTGGTAAATCGTGTAATTGATTAATTGCTCAGCTGGTTAGCCATGTTTACGATTGGTTATATTTGATTTGATTCTATTGATTGTTGTTTTCTGTGACGAATTTTATTTCGTTGTAAGATTGATGCTAATTTCATTTTTTTTTTATTTTATCATTTTTCTAAATTAAATTGCGCGTGAATTTGCTGTATTTTTTATGCTTTACTGATATGGGTAATCATATCAAATATGTGAACTTGGTTAATGGTGTCTCCATTATATTTTGACAATAAAGAAAGAATATAAATATGATATATATCCAAATACTTAATTAAGCGAGAGATCGAAACACAACGCTTTTATTTTTTTATGTTGAAACTATTCGACGAATTTCTATCAGGTTTATATTATTTTAAAATTTTATTCTCGTTAAATTAGACCTTTTCAATATTTATACTTAATAGGTTGACAATTAAGATTACTTTCATCTGACAATGTGGTCTAAGATATTAAACAAGTATAGAGAGAACAGGGTCTCAAGTATGTGTGCAGGAACACACCAACAGGAGCTTGGGAACAGATTTACAACTTGTAGATGGTTGGGGTAGCCAGTCGGGCTTAGAAAAAACCTTACCACCATGCATTATGCGTACAGCCATGACTTATTTCTTGCCATAGAAAAGTGGATCTAAGCGAATCGTGCTATATCTTTTCCACCCTTTGTAGGTAAAAACTATTACTGGTTTCAGAATGAATGGGTCGGCTCGTCTGGGGTAGTACCGGCCTTTCACAGAAAACCGACGTCAAGTAACAATGTTCGCATTGTTGCATTTCCTTCCGGCAGTAAGAGCGCCGGTGGTCCACCTACCCTCCCCTCTCCTTTCCCTCCTTCCCCAATTCCCCCTAAACACAGGCTGGTAACGCACACACTACTCCCCTAATGTTGCTAGTAATAGCAGATAACCCGCCTGTTCGTATGCCACCTATGATATAAAGAATCCCTATCTAAAACTAACTTCTGCCCATGACTTCGTCCGCGTGGAATAGTTACTTTGGGATAACGCAAAAAAAAAAAACAATTTTGGAACATTCTTCATTGGTGTTTCGCTCCCATTAGTCTTAGCGTAGTATAAATATATTGTTCAATATTATAAACACATTGACAAAATCGCTAGTCATTAAATATTAAAAAATGTAAACGCGTCCAAAGCCGACACCCGAAGTTAGTGGTACCTATAAAATTATTGGGTAATTACAGTTTTCCGTCTAACATTCGATTGCTTTTTTTTCGCTATTATTTTAATTAAATTTCTGTTTGTTCACGGAGAATGGATAGCGTTTTATTTTCGTACCGGATCAATGTATATATACCGAGGTTGCGGTCGCGTTTATATTAAATCTTAAAAACTATTATAATATATCTAAAATATTTATATTTTTTTCGCGTATTATTTCACGTGACTCGTTCTTCGCCTTGACTTTATTATTCGCGTTGATATATCTAAATGCTTATTTATAAAGTTTTATTTACGTCGTTTTTTTATTTTTAGCGTTTAGTAATGTTCACGGCGTAGGTTATCGAACGGAGAGACGAGATACGACGGAAATATTACTTTAATAATTCTACATACATGATGGAAGTCTATAAAATTAGCTCAACGTATGCAGTATGTAATTAAAATTTAACTTGTGGAACATAAAACAACATTTCTTAAAGCAGATACCAGGATTTTTAAATAATTTTGTTCAAAAAGTGTTTTGTGAGTGATATATCATCATCCAATGTTGAATAGAATGAAAATCGATTGCTGAAGGTATGTATGTAATCGCAACACTTCAGAACAGCTTCATCTATTTGGCTAATTCTTTTTTTATTATTGTTTTTGTCAGAACAAGATTTGTTTAAAAGAAAACGTTTGAGTAATCTTTCGGAAAAGTGAAAAATTGCGTTACAAATCTCCGTACAGAGACGTGAGTAAGACAGAAGACCTTAGAGAGACTTTAGAAAATATTGAAAGAATTGACAGATTCACATTCATTTGTTTAATTGCCTTTTTTTTTTATTAAATGGTGGCAATTTATTTGGTCCCATTTTCTTTGTTAGAACACCCGTGCGAAGCTGAGATGAACTATTTCAAAAGAATTCTAAATTACTATCGTTATAAAATTTTGCCATAACTAATTTCCTTCTTACCTTAAATGTTTCACGAAGAAGGAAATCAACGAAAATGTCTCAATCCACGTCATCAAGGAAATGGCCCGGCGTGGCCTCGCTTCAGAGGACGCAAGTCAAGCGTGGCGCGGAAAAAATATACGTCACTTAATTCCAGTCGAGATAATGATACACCACCGATAAATGACAACGTAATAGAAAATCGTTTCCGAGGTATTACATAGAGCTATAATATAATAACGTTTTATCGTTAACAGAATAGCCAGAAGAGATGTTTGATTCTTTGCATATTACTCGTTGAGATGATCAATAAAGTTTAACGAATGAAAACTATGTTTCTCAATATTCGCACATAATAAACGATGAATTCAAGTTATGATTGACAAGCGGTGACATCCTTTTTTTTTCGAACTGACTACGTTGTTGGCCTGACAGGCTTTTATAGCTTCACCGGATTACTAACTCTGATTTTAATTATCAGTGCCATGTAATAACTCTGGTATAAATTATATTACGTTTTCAATACTCACAACTAGTACACTATGTGCAACAAGCAGATGTTAAATTAACCGATCATAAATGACATACATTTGATACATATAGTTAAGTAATAAACTTAATAAATCAAGATACAAAAACATTAATAAGGACAATCACGTTCTGTTTTTCTTTATAAGTACTTAAACTCAATGAAAATATTATTGGTTTTTGTAATTGATTTGATACTAGAAGGATTTCAACTACAAAGATCTAGAAAAATAAGGCACTGATGTTTGCGATATTAGACGTTTTTATTTCAGAAATAAGAAAATTAAAAATACACAATTGTGCTAATAACCTTGAGTTTGAGATTTTTTTTTTTTTTATTTGCAATATACAACTATATTGCCAGTGTGCAGTGTGACTAAAGATAGGTTCTGCCTAATCTACTGCTCACTTCCTTATTCCTTGATCAATTTGTTCTGCAACTAGTCAAAGATAGATATGTTCTATGACAAATCTTGAAACAAATCTTTGTTAATTTTTTGTGCTTTATGAAATTTATATGAAGCCTGCTTAATTGTTTATGGTATACTATCCTCTGCCCGCGACGTCGTTCGCGTGGAATAGATACATTAACACGAATACGCAGCAGTTCTCGAAAGGAAAAAACATCCCGATTTTGAAACATTTTTCATCTGTGCTCCGGTCCTATTAGTCTTAGCGTGATGATATGTAGCCTATAACCATTCTCGATGAATAAGCTATATAACATTAAAAGAATTATTCAAATCGGACCAGTAGTTCCTGAGATTACCCCGTACAACGTCACAACATCACAAAGTCACAAACTTTACCTCTTTATAATATTAGTATAGATTATATGACATCGAAAAACTAAATTATGTAAACAGTATCTAACATATCCTGTTATTTTTTGCACGATCTTCAAAGATGACGACTCTGAATCACTCCACTCTATGATTGGCTTTGTTATTGTATTTTTTTTTTTCTATTTACCGAATTTTTCAATAAAAACGTCTGGTTGACCGTTTGCAGTATAGTGGTACAAAAAATACTAACTTATGTAACGGTAGAGTCGCGTTGTCTTTCTACAAAGTGTTCTGTCTGTTGGTATTTCAATATTTCGCCACCGAGTGAACGATGCCAATCGAGTTTTAACCGTTTCCGTATGCATTGTTGAAATTGATGAGATCTTTTGTTAACTAGTGTGATGGAAGGGTTTTTTTTCTATACTAAAATTATAATACTGGAGAATTTGATTGTTCGTTTGGTTGAACCCTCAAATCTCAGGAACTACTGTTCCGATTTGAAATCCTTTCAGTGTTAGATAGCTCATTTATCGACGAACGCCATAGGCTATATATCATCATGCTAAGACCTATAGGAGCTTAGCACCGATGGGGAATGTTTCAAAATCGTTTTTTTTCCTTTTGTTGCCGCTGCGTGTTAACTTTAGCCCTAAGTAACTATTCCATGCGGACAAAGTCGCGAGCAAAAGCTAGTTTATATTAAGGCGTGCTGACCTAGTGGTTTTACCGATATCGATCCGATGTCCACAGGCTTGCACCCCGGTATATATCAACGAATTTTTCAAAATTCGCGTAAATTTACTAACTTAAATTGGTAAGAGTATCGGCTGTTGTTGGAGGAAAACATCGTGAGGAAACCAGAACCTGAGAAATGTTCTTGTAAATATATACTCGTTAGTTACTGTAAAGTTAATATCATAAATCTGATCAGAGTAATATATATTCTGGACAGTATAGCCGTTTCCGCAACTCGCTTGAAACCCGTATAAAGTTTTTAAACTGTGTGCCATTATTGCGTTCAGAGTTTGCTTCGTGTTTTACCGGTTACCGTTCCAACTAACTGGTTAAACAGTCTAGCCGACGTGTATCCGACCTACCGTTACGTATTAAAAAAAAGTTCTATATTGGAAACTGTATTTCTCTCGACCATTTTTTATAAGATCTCCGATAAAATAGGTTATACTTTCGTTTTGTCTCTGAGTCTATATTCAAAATTACATTAATCTATTTTCAGTGTTCTTCTCCGGCGGAGCTCTGGTTTTTTATTTCGCGCACGTCACAAGAAACTTGTTATTTGCGAAGGCAACCTTCTTTAATTATGTCTGAAGTTTAACACAGTCCTGTTTTTTATTCCAATACCGTACCATGAAGGTTTGTCTACGAAACAATATGGATAACTTCCTCCCCTCGCTTCTATAAGAATGCTCTCAGTTCGACTGTAAACAAAGTTTAGAATTAAATATTATTCTACAAAGAGAACGAACTTATTCCAAAAGAAAGTATGTTTTTACGGTAATACTTTCCGAGTGAAATGAAAATCGTTTTGAGTATGCATTTGTATTTTAAATTAGTTTTGGTCTGTTGAAAATTCTTGCTCGATAATTGTGTTCAAGTATATTCAGTTGAAAACTGAATTATTTCTTCATTTTAAAACGAGTTCTAGAAAAATAAACCATTCGGTGTTATTACAAAAAAGATAAATACGTATTAAATACTTGTTTTATAAAGGTTTCGTACTAAATGCACCGCATTCGCCCGTGGCAAGTTCGCGTTATCCTTTTTTTGCAAGTCTAACCTAACTTAACTAAACCGGGACAAAATAGCAAGATGGCGAACATTCAGCGAGCGCAGTGCATTTAAAATGTAATCTTTTTAAAGCAAGTATATACATCGGCTAAGAAGCGCTCGCCTTAAAAGTCCGGTGAAGCTGTTAAGACTTTGCCAGATCTATACCGTAATCAGTTCGAAAAAAAAAAGAGTATTCTATACGTATTTAACTTTTTTATAATAACACCGCTTATGTCGTCGGTTGACAATGACATATTTAACACACAATTAGCCTAAGTTTTAATACTTCTTCTCTTTATGCTATATCATAGAATAATATTAGAAATAACCAGTAAATAATTATTTCTGTTATTATCGAAACGACTAAGTCAAAAAAGTCAGGCGAAAAGAAAATTTACTCATCACAAGCACACGATGGTATTACATTTCGTGGTTATAGAAATAATGGTTTTTATCGTTGTAATTATTTTACTAACTTTAATTAACTTTCATTGATTTTTTAATGGTAATATTAAGAATCTCTTCTTGGTTATGTCTCACATTTGGCGACTATATTTCCTCGGTAACAGCCCAAGCCGAGGTGCGCCGTGCACCCCTGAGCATGTTACCTAAATAAAATCGGCGAGTGCCTTAAGCGCTCGCCTTAGTAGTCCGGTGAAGCTGTGAAGGCCTAGTAAGGCCAATAGCGTAGTCAGTCCGAAAAGAAAAAAAAGCGACTATATATTTGTTGATTATATAAGATCTATTCACAGAAAAGTAGATCGGTAAAATTTATAAAGTTATTTTTGATCGCGTAAATATAGAATTGATCTCTCTTTAGAACAGCACATTTTTGTGGGTGAATGGTACACGCTGTCTCTTCCTGACAAAATTTAATGATGACCAGTTAAGTAGTCAGGTGTAAAAACGTAACAAACAAACAACAAAATAATTGTTTTAAAATGACACTACAGCTACTTTAAGAAGTGAGGTTTTTTTGCCAAAGCATTGATTACTATTAAACTTAATTACGATCAATACTATTCCAGATAAAATAGCGTAATATTCATCTATTTCATAATAAGAGGTTATTTAACTGCTTTTTTTGAGGTTCAACGTGGAGCGAATTGGTCGTGGTACCTCACGGGCCTTTGATTGGATCGAGGTCGATGACATTCGACGTGCGGACAGATACACCGGGTCGTTATAGTATAGCGAAAGTGAGATTACTATTACGATCTGTGTACGCGGACCCGGAGATTATTGGTCTGTATTGACTATGTAAAGTTACATAGGATTCAAATACCGGCCAGATTTGAGCTAATTGTAGATATGATGGTGGTTACTTGCAAGACCCTTTTTGTCGCGGTTTTACTAAAGGAAAGCAGGTATTGACGAGTGGCTTGAGAATCTACGTTTATCTTTATTACTTTACTAGTTTTTCTATGCGGTTTGATAATAACGATAAGCATTGTAATGTAGATTTAACTTATCCGTGGGAAAAATTGTATATGATTTTGGATAATAGGTGGTCTATTTCATTTTCTGTACGTGTGATAACGTGTATGCATACATTTTTGATGTTAGATCTCAACCTACCAGTTAAGGCGTGAAAGCATAACAAACAAACTCATTTTCGCATTTATAACATTAGTAAGGATAGTTTTTTTTGTGTTTGATTACAATCTCATCTGATATTAAACCTCGCAGTTGAAAATTTGTCTCCAAGCACCTGTTAGTGTGTTCCGGTAGCTGCACTTGAGTCCCGGTTACTCTCTCCCACCCTAGGTTAAGCGTATTTACTACCTTTTTTATATCATAGGAGGCATCAAATACGTAGGTCATCTGATATTAAGTGATCACCATCGTCCACAGACACTACCAACACCAGGGGAGTCGCAAGTGCGTTACCAGCTCGTATTTGGGAGGAGGAGGAAGGGAGAGGAAAGGAGGAGGATAGAGAGGGATACATGCCGTCGGGCACTCACATTGGCCGAACGAAATACAACAATGCAAGCACTGTTACTTCACGTGGGTGTTTCAGTGGGTCAGGTGGTAGTATTGGGAGAGAGCCGGTCCATTCGTGCTGAAACCAGTAATAGCTTTAGCGTGACTCTACCACTCTACTACGGTCACATCGTCATCTAACATTAAATAAGATTCTGGTCAAACTCTAAAACCTATAAATTATATAATATTTGTAGAGATTATGTAATTATTAAATACTACCGTGCTCAGCGGATGTTGTGCTGTCCAGATAATAAAAAGAGACCTTGACAAGTTATGTACCTAAAGCTTCCTAATCACTTTATCCATTGGGAAAAACGTATAGAAATCCGTTGATTAGTTTTTGAGCTGATCGCGAACAGACTGATAGACAGACGTGGCAGAGGACTTTATTTTATAATATGTAATGATGTTACAGGTTAAAAAATCACTGTTATACTGAAATGAAAGATAGTGAACGTAAAGCGACGATTAATGAATATCTATACTAATATTATAAAGAGGTAAAGTTTGTGACGTTGTAGGGGGTAATCTCAGGAACTACGGGTCCGATTAGAAAAACTCTTTCCATGTTCCATAGCTCATTTATCGAGGATAGTTATAGACTGCATATCATCACGCTAAGACCAATAGGAGCGGAGAACCAATGAATAATGTTTAAAAATCGGGGTATTTTTTTCTTCGTGAGAGCTTCCGCTGCGTGTTAGCGTTAACCCCAAGTATCTATTACACGCGAACGAAGTTGCGCGCAGAGTCTAGTACTATTTATAAAGAAACAGCATTAGCGAATGTTGTCTGCGATAATGAAATCACAGTTAATCCAGCGAACATAAGACACGTAATAGCGAGTAGGTACGCGTTGACAGAATCGATTGAACGGCGATCGAACGTGCCCAGCCGGTATACACTTAACGCTCTGTTTAACATCTGTGCCGGTCTGAACGCTTTACGTGCTTATTGGGAAGCTGTACCTAAACAACTAACCTTTGTATCCGTCGAGAGTTTGTAACATTTCACACTTTTTTATATTCATATATAATTGAAATTGGATTTAATATCGTTTTGTATAAATTACGTAAGGTAGACGTTCCCAGACATTTTTTTTTTGTAGACCATTTTAAAAATTTTGCTGATTCCGGTGGTCCTCCTGCAGCTACATTTTTACTATATTCCCAAGTCTTTATAAGTAACAGTCGCTAAGCTATTTAAAAAGTTGCTGAGCTTCTTAAAATATGATCTTCCTACATTGGTAGGTGAAGTTAATCTAACATTTTAGGTCGTCACTATCGAAAGCAGAATAAATTTTTGTGTCACGCCCACGTAGACCCCCCGTCAAGTTTGCCATGGACCCCTGAAGGTCGCCTAGAAGGACTGAAAGTTATCTTTGATATGATGTTTTTGTTCAGAATCTTAGTATATAATTATATAAACCGTCCAGAATTGTTGAACATGTTTGGATTTAGAATTTTAATACTCTCATTCCCTTTTAGATTAGCCGTACAGACACTTTTCAATTCAAAATAGGCAAATAACGCATCTATAATATAAAAATGAATCGCTGAATGTGTTGCTAAGCGCAAATCTCGAGAACAGCTGTACCGATTTCGCTAACTCTTTTTTTGTTGTGTTTGATATTTTCAGAAGGTTCTTATGCAAAAAAAAACGTTTAATATAAAATCGTGTATTTTGGTATATTTAATTTATTCAACTTAAAATATTCTACGAGGTCATTTACATTTAAATTTTCATTGTAACTTAATTTATGTCCTAGTTTTAAATGTTTTTTAATTAATGCTAACTTGATGTAGAAATGAATTCAAGTTAGGAACATAATCAAGTTACGTCTATTAAAGAAATGGTAGATCGTAATCAAAGATTTTAAAGTTATATTGATCGTAAAGTTTTGAATTATGTCAACAACTATTGTAATTAAAATTTGCCACTATTTTCCAAACACAATAATTATCCTATGCTCTTGATATTGTAAAAAGGTCTTACAGTTAATTTATTAATTTGTATTCGTCTAATCTCAACTAAGAATTTCTTTACCCCCATACGATACTAACAGCTTAAACAAGATTTTTCTTACATAAATCTATAATTAGAAGCAGATATTAAAATTATAATTAATATTATAATAAAATTAATAAATTAACAGAATTTTTTGAGCTTCGTCAGTCTACAAATAAAGTTATAAGCCTCACAAGACAGAAGAATCACCTTGTATATTTGCATTCATTAGAAGCATTCACCATCAAATTGGTGCGCGCTCTTGGCTTGTACATCAATTCTGGTTCCCGTCGTTTTATAACATAGCCGTTTGGTACGAATAATTTCAGGGTAGCAAGAATCTCTTGTTGTTGTATATTTTCTTGAAATATTTTAATTGAAAGTATTGTGTAACTTTGTGTAGCTGATTTATGTATTTTGACTTAAAACTTATTAATACTTCTACAGGACCCTGTAGGTTGATAGGAACTCGGATGTTGTTCTGTTCCAGAATTAATCATTGAATTAAAAAATGTAAATTCAGATAACAATGCCACCTACCGGAATTCAGATGACTCAATGAGTAAATAAAAAATTAGTCAAGCTGTGTAGGCCGGAGAAGACACCGATTTTTTTATATATTTTAATACTTACTCGTGTTTCGTGCGTGGTGTCTTCAATTTGCTCGTATATGAGGGTTCAGTTCCAATAAATAATATAAATTGTTCCGTGGCCTTTATAATTAAATTAATTCCTGGGCTACATAAATCTATAAAATAAATAAGTGTTTAAGCTCCATACAAACGAATTTAGACCTTATGAGGCACGACTCAAGAGACTGTTGCAGTATAAGTTTTAAAAAATACCGTATTTGTTTAGTATTTATTGTAAAATTATAATTTAAAAAATTTGGCGAGATATTTAAAAACTTGAGCTGTTATTTTGAGATATGAGTCTTAAAAATTAGCCGAAGGATTAAAAAAGTACCGTTAGATTGCACAATATCTGTATATTTTTTTACTCCAAGTATTTGTATAGAAATGGTAAATGTTGACATTTATTACAACCATTTTCAAACTGTGCCGTAACGAATAACGCTATTTAGGAAAACTTAACACAGATGCTTTTAAGCAATTACTTAGCTAAACGTTTTCGATTCAGCATAAAACGGTTAAATTTCCCGGACCGTTCTCGCCGATGCGAGGTCTTTCGCGATTAAATTTTATCCCCGCTCTAATTGGATCAAATATTTCCTCTGGGACTGTATTATACGCGGAGGCGCTTTTTACTGAGGATAAAAATTATGTTTGAAGCACGTTCTATGCTGGGGAATCTTATTTGTTACTCGCTGTTTGTCGGCACTCTTTTGCATATTGTACGCTTTGTATAATACTAGCAAGCCGCCTGGCTTCGCAACGGTGCAAAGTAATTCATTTTTGTCTTAAAATTTGTAGCATATCAAAGTGATAGATCGTACTTAAGTCGCGTCCTCATTAAAATTACAAGAACTTTTGATAGAGTTAACAGATTTTAACGAAACTAAGACTAAATGTTACTCGAGGATATGTTTTATGATTTCCTTGGTGAGGTTTTATCGTGACAGTAGTACTTTAGCTGAGATGCCTGTTGAAACAAACAAACAGACAGACATTTCTAAAAATGATTGAAATTTATTTTATTACTTGTTCTATAACAGCTGCAACTATTTTTGCATAAAAATCTAAATATTATATGTATAGATAGATATATATAATTTGTAAAATAAACATGTCTATAATATAGATCGGTAATGTTGTAAACGAGAGTAATTTACGTGCTTCGATTTAACAACTACATTTACGCTCATCCTCTCTGGACATTTGACTCGACCGTCTCCGGCTACTCGATCGAGCCGCTTATCCAATTTAAAGTTGCGAATTGCCAAAATCTCGAGTGACAAATCGTTATTGTAGTGGATAATAGTCGATGAATTTATTGTAACATGATTCGCGGACGTCTCTACAACGGTATGAACACGAATACACCGACCGCCCGTGTACTGTTTGATAGAGATACAGCGTAACTCCTGTCATTTGTGATATAACTGAAATAACTGTGTATATGTATGTATGTCTTCAGTTTAATGTACCGTGGACGGACGTTACGGACGAATTCCGTTTGTTGAAATGCCGTAAACCTTTGCGATTTAAATCATCTACTGTCGTTTTATTGGAACGAAGTTCCTTACGGCAAGCTTGGAGGAGATAGGGATTTTGCTGCGCGACCGAACTGAAAAAAATGTGATAGTAAAACCGTAACGAAAAGTGCGTGGCATAAACCGTTAAATGAGACGTGCGCAGGCGCGACAGTCGTATACACAAGCGAGTAGTGTATAATACCTTTCTCTTTCTCCTTTTTTGTAATTATTTCTATTTCTATGTAATTTTATGTTGTCAAACAAAAATAAAGAGACATATTTGTTATTTTAATTGATAATTTGAATTACGATTACATAAAATTGAGCACGATTTTTTTTTGCAAATTGTGTCGTATGAATGTATCTGAAATAGTTAGACGTAGTGGTGGTCAATCAATTCCTAGCGGAAGTGCAAAGTAGCGTCCACTATAATATTTAATTATGGATTTTCGCAAAGTAACGCCTTCTTCAATCAACTACACTATCCATCGCCGGTCGCCACTATCATGCCGGCCTGCAAAAAACTGGATATGCATAGGCTGATCCCGAAACGCGACCCGCAGAGCGAATCACTATTACGGGCTTTTTCGCTATATACAACATGGTGGGTGCGACCCAGTCAGGCTGTAAAACCCTACCACCCCGCTTTCGCCATTGCATCGTTCGTTATTCAGCAGGGTGCACCACGAGCAGGTGAGGTTAGTTTGGGTATCTCAAGTCTTATGATGTTATTTGACACCCCTTACACCCCAGACACCCCTTACACCCCAGATTTTTTTTTATAATTTTTCTTTTTGCGTTCTTACTTATTGTCATCAAAAATGTTCATAACTCCAAACTCCCCCTTACTTCCCGTACCGCGTCACTCTGCTTGCCCGCACTTTTTTTTATTAAACACTTGCTTAGCGTAAATTCAGACATGTCGGTTATATTACAATTGATCTGCTCCTTAGGAACATAGCATGATGTTCGAAACTCTATAACAAATGATGATTTAATGCATAACATTTTTTCACATTTCGTAGGAAATTCAGGAGATTAATATATATAATATTAAGATATATGCTATTAAATGAGCAATAATTTATTAAAATACACATTGTAGTAAAGAATATGATGAGAAAAAAAACGATGTTTTTCTAATAATTTATCTACTAGATGCTCCCAAATTTATGACGTCAATGAAAATTTGTCGAGCTTCGAGCAGTTCTACATCAACCTACACTCGCATCCGATGACGTTATGTGTTTTTTTTTTACAAGAATGTCAAGCAAAACATATGACTGGTTCGTGTATTTTTGTACTGTGATTAAACAGTTTTAATTATCGTGCATTTATGCAGGTATTTAAAATTTTAGTGCACTTTAGTTCTTATCTGATATCTGATAACTCATCTTAATGTTATCGATACTCGTTGAGATAAAATATCTGTAAGTTTTACAACAATGTGCTGAAGAAAGACGATGTTTTTTTTTTTATTTACGTATGTAGTTGATATATCGTACCTTTCATCACAAAAAATCAATTTTGTGGAAAAATACGTTTAAAGTGCGACCTTGCTTGCTTACATGTTCGACTTAAATTTATCTTAAAAATACTTATTATATATATATTAATAGTCTGGTTGTCGCAATATAGTTTTGTAATAGTTGCCTCATTGGCATTTTAAAAAAATCAAGCATTTAAAAATAAGCTAAGTTTATTCTTTTTTTTTATTATAGGTACATAAAAGACTACTCAAACCATAAGGTTTCATCCATTTAAAAATAAGATAAGTGTGGCAGCTCTGTGATCTTAATCTATGTAAAGACGTGCAAATGAGCATTTTTTTTTTTAATTAAAAGAGTGATATGAAGTGATATATTGAATTAAATGTAATAGAGTAATTTTAAGCTGTATATCATCACGCTAAGACAAATAGGAGCGGAGTACCAATGAAGAATGTTTCAAAATCGGGTATTTTTGCCTTCTGAGAGCTTCCGTTGTGTGTTACTGTTAGCCTAATGTAACTATACCCCGCGGACGAAGACGCGGGCAGGAAGTAGTATTGTAAAGGTAAATTTCCATTATTGGGATTAATTAAATAGGTAACGGTGAGAGGAAACTAATTATGTTCTCGACAAGTACCGTATAGATAGTGTAATATTTGTAATTATTTGCTTCGTCTTGGCTAAATGCCAACTTCCAAAGCGGTAACGCGGACGTAACCTTGCCTTTGGTGTATGTATTATATAATTACTTGAAATTATACCATTAGAGTTTACATCGCGTGGATAGCAGAATTATCTTTAGTATATTGATGGCCTGTGTAATCGTGTGTTGGGTGGAAAACACCTACGCAATAAGTCTTATATTTTAATTACAATTACATTATTGTTATATTAGTTTATTCTCGCATGCTTCGTTGTGCATTCAAAAAAATGCAAAGTGTCAGTCGATCGAATTAAAAAAATAAGTAGCCTTAAAATTAATTTAATATCAGATAGTATAATCAGATCGTATGTTTAAAACTTACAAAATTTATAAATACTGGCAACCGCTCGCGGCTTTGTCTGATTTTGTGTCCTCATAAAGTGCCATATAAGATATTTATTTAATTTAACAAAATCATGAAAAAATGCATCTTACTTGGTAATTTAATTGCTAAATACCAATTGTCATAGATCTTAAATTCAAAAATGACGTGTTGTCATACAAACCATTTGGCTACCCGATTAGGCCTCCCACGGCAGCGACTCAAGCCTAGATTCGATCCTTCGGTAGGGAGCCCTTGAATACGTTGCCTGCGCGATACGGTGACACACAAATATACATCACCGCTGCAACACTACACGATCACCCCCACACACGTGTACGCCTACACGCTTACACATGAAAGTGGAAGGGTTTACTTTTTTTCCCTTATCGAACTAAAAACTCTCTATTTTCCGATAATAAATATATGGAGGAGTTGTTGATGCGTGTATATACGTTTCAACAACTCATACATATATGAATAGTTAGCTAGGTTAGCTAAGATAGGTCGCGATTTTGCATACAACAGGTAACAGCCAAGCCGAGGTGTGTCGTGCACCCTTGAGCTGGTTGCCAAAATAAAGGCGGCTGAGTGCCTTAAGCGCTCGCCTTAGTAGTCCGGTGAAGCTGTTAAGACCTTGCTGGGTCAATAGCATAGTCATTTCGAAAAAAAAAAAAAAAACTTTTTGATTATCTTAAGGTTTGAAATTTCAACAAATCCTTGAGAGTTTCACTTCCACGTTTTATCTAACACAGTGGCGTTACAATTTTTCATTTACCTTTGTACGTATATCGTGCTATTCGTTTTGTCAAAATATCATATAGGTAACATATTTTTAGATATAATATCATTGTAAATTGTACCAAATTCAGTTTTGTGAAGTCGGTTAAAAATAGATACGCAATTATGTATGAAAGGTTTAAAATATCGAATAGATATCACTAGACAAGGAGAACAAGATATCGCTTACTATTTGTACAAAACTAAATATAGAGATCACGATTAGATAAGAAAAAAGTGTATGTAATTATACGTAATTAAATAGTATTATTATATTTGAAGCCATTAACAATCATAACAATATACAGTGTATTATTTTACCTCTAGACAGGCAAATAGTCTCTAAGTCAAGAACACTTTTGTTCCCCGTACACGTGATTTGATTACGTCAATATCTTTATATATAGATAGACAGAGACAAAAGACTTAAGTACGTCTTCCTTTTCTGTTTCTCGACCAATTTTCGTTTTTCTGTTTAGTAGATAATGATGAGCTTTAGTTTTATCAATACAAATGCTCCTTTCTGTTTTTTAACCCGTTGATTGCCAAGGACGATACCTCGTCAAACAACAAAACAAAAGGCGTTATTGCCCGTCTTACAGTCGAAAGTTATAAACTCCGGGTCGCCCATTGTAGCTTTTGGCACCGGTCATTGCACTTAGATTTATTATTTTATACACGTTTGTAGTTACACTTTTGAAAGTCTTGTAACAAACTTTAACTTAGAGTTTCTTGGTCGTTTATTAGTATTTGTTTTGATATTAGTATTTGATGTGTTAAATGTGACCATGAAGTGTCATATCCTAGAATAATGCGAGTGTCTAATTTTTCACCTGGTATAAATTAAAATAATATGTACCAGGCTATGGTAAACGATTACTATGAAATGGGATCCTTATAGCATTATTAGGTTTATATGATATAAAAAATTCTCTCTGTTTTTGATTGCTTCGACACTGTATTATTTTCTCCTGGAGATATTTTAGTTTCGATTTCATTTTATTTCTAATATATACAGTACGCTGCTATATAGTGCACATCAAATAAATAGTATTACGGTTAATAAAGTTTAATATTATAAAGTACCATGGAGTATACAGGTATCAGACTTCTTATTATAACCGTTTTCCCCTCGCCCTAGAGTTTTTTACTCGGCAGTACAGGTGCGCATTTGCTGTAATATCTTTTTTAATCTCGCCAGGTATTGTACAGATTAAGGTTGCCAGGTGATTTTTTTTTCCAAGGATTTATAGATTTTCTCTATTCTAAATACAGAAAATAATAAAAAACATCAATTAAGTTTACCTTGTTTAAAAAAAATAGATATGACTTTCATTCCGGGAAAAAAATTGTTTATTATCCAACGACGCAAAAAGAGTTTTTCGAGTGTTATGTTTGTACGTATTTCATAATTTTTAGTACCTTTTTTAGCATAGTTTGACTGAATTTACCATAGAAAGTATCTGTACACTTTTTAACTGTGACAGTGATATTGCCTATGTAATTTTAAGTATTACGAATGTAAATAAAAAAATGTGTAGAAGTGAAAAATTCAAAAAGAAAGCGAGAATCGTGTATTTCTCACTGTTCTCCAATACCCGAAAGCAAGTGAGATACTGCTCCTAGACTACGCGACTCAGTCTTTTGGGGTTCAAAATATCTAAACTCTTCCATAGTTTACTAATAATTTTGTTTATAATGTATTAATATATTGATTTCTTTATATTTGGCATTTTTATGAGTTATAAGGTGTATTAATCCGGTGTCAAAATGATTACGGTCGTGTCTCATTTTTTTTTTGTAATCTACACCTGGCAACACGTGTCTGGGCGGTCGGGAGTAAATGGCTTTTCAAGTGTGTACTTCTTGTCAACTGTTTGCGCGGGTTTATCTAAATTGTACTCGTAAACGTTGTCTGGATTTACGCGGCTTATCAGATGGGATTGTCTGGAGGTTTTTTCGTTTGAGTCTGTACGAATTTTAGATTCGTTCGAGATTGTTCTGAAGAGATTACGTTTGATTTGAAAAGCTTAATCGCGTTATACACTGAAATGGGTTATGAGGTTGGGCTTATTAGGTAAATTAGTGTCAGTTGATGGCGTTATTTTCTCTTCACGATCTTTATGTAAAACTTTTATATAACGTCTTTTAGTTTTTTTTTTTTTGTTCGTGATCTTTAAGACACCTTCCACGCCGGGAACCGTTTCTTTGTACCGTATATTTTTCATACAATTGACAGGCATATTTAAAATATAGACTTAGCACAATTATTTTTAAACCATATAAATAAATGTAGTCTGTTAGATTCGATTCCACAACAACGACTACGGGACCCCTTTAATGCTCTACACAAATCGTTTTTTATTTACCGTTTTGTTTTTTTTTGGTATTGTGATCTTGGGATAAAAATCATTGGGCGAGTATGTGTTATCACAATTGACGCAATATGTCCGTGTCCGATAAAACAACGTTGATATGTCGACTGTAGATTTTATTTTACTAGATACAATAAGGTATTCTCTGCATCAAGAACGTTGAAATATAGTAAATGTCATAAGTCAAATAATATAGCAACATTTTAACAACTGGCAAGGATGTAGTCATTGATTATCTTCTATATATGAAAAAGCGGTGCCAAAACAGTTAATAAGATTTTCCTTCACTGTTTCTCAACCTATTTCCTTTTTTTAATGTAGTAACGTTCAGTGTTATTGAGATATTTTTTTATGAATTATGATCGAATTTCGAACACGCACGATGATTCGGTTTAGTTATTTCTTTTATTTCTGCAGACTCTTCTTCCCTGTATTTTTGTTTGCGTTTATTTTTTTGAATCATATCAAAAATCATTTCAAATGTAATGCATCTTATACAGTGAGCAACTATTATTATTATTTTACTTAACTTTTATATACAACCATTGTTGTTTGATTTATGAATAAGCAGCGGTTTTTTAATGGAGTTTATATATAGTCTTTAGGGCGGCTTTATTATCATCTTTTATGACCATATTTAAGTTATTCAACAAAGTCCCGCGCCGGAGCGTCCACGGCCCGATGGATGGACCTACTAATTGTGTCGTCAGTCACGACTTCCTTTTTTTGCAGGATCACCACCGATTTTAAGGTCCAATCCTTGGGATTCATGAACCGTCAGGACAAGCGAGCCTTCCTCTCCCCCGTAGGCATTTTAATTATTTCTTGTTGCTAACTCGGGTCGAGTATAAAGGACGTACGAATATATTTTATAAAAATGACTACAATAAACTGGTTATCTGAAGTAGAATATTATTCTCTCGGAACACACGCTCGTGTGAATAAAGAGACGGGAAGCATCGCAGAACCCTTATCAACTGTTATATATATTACAATATAAAGGATGGGTCTAAACGACGCCATAGGTGCGATGACGCCGGCGACACGTCCATCCACGACGCTATTTCCGTCCCATAGTTACGTTATCTGTACAAGGAAAATGTCCTTCGGTGACATCATCGTCAGTATTCGCATTTTTTTTAAATATAGAATAGAAAAAGAACTGCAAACGGAAAAACGTCCATGATAAGCATTTTGGTAACCAATCTTCTTGATTATTACAGACATTGTCCAGTATGTAACAATATTACAAGTGTTGTGTGATCATTTCAATATTCTAACAAGATGGTGGCCCCGTTTTTAGGACATTTAAGGGAGTTTTTGTGGTATCTCTGAAATCATGCTCCGTTGTATCATGTCCCATCCATTTCACTTGTACAGAGTAACCGAACTATATTACGTAAAACACTGCTAATATTACAAGATACACGAGTAATCGTTATGCAAACTGGTACGCGTATATTTATGTTGTTTTTTTTACCAATATAATTAATGTAAATACGATTCGGAACGCCCTGCCTAATGGACTGGAAGAAATGCGTAATATCCCTGAATTGAATCGATAGCTAAATGCTTAACTTTTTAATTACCTCAGCTGACATGTAGTGGGTTAGTTGTTGGTTTTGTTTCGAACTGAGAGTATATATTGTTGGCCTGATGAAAATACACAGCTTAGCAACAAGCTTCTAACAGTTTGTAGGATTTAATCTATTAAGTGTTAGATAATACTCGATACTTAGTCAGCGTTGTCTTCCGCCTGTACACCACGCCCACTTTCTCATGACAACAAAAGGCCTTATAATACGTGTGGTCTATTACAACTATAATAACTTTATATTAAAGTAGCCCCTGCCCGCGACATGGTCTGCATAGTAATAGTTACTTTGGGCTAACGTTAACACGCATTGGAAGCTCTCTAGAGGAAAAAAAAAAACGATTTTGAAACATTTTTCTTTGGTGTTCCGATCCTATTGGTCTTATTCATATGTAGCCTATAACCTTCTTCGTTAAATGAGTTGTATAACACTGAAACAATTTTTTAAATAGTAGTAGTTTATCCTCTACAACGTTACAAATTTTACCTCTTTATAATATTAGTATAGATTAGCGGGCTCGTCGTACATTGTCCTGCCTTAATAATAAAAATAATCCTAAAATTCAACTGCAGCATCACCTAACTGGTCTAATTGTAAATCTAAACCATTCTTGAATCCAGCTGAACACTAACAATAAATTTCATCAAAATTTGTCTAGCCATTTAGAAGAAGTTCGCTCACAACAACGCGGACAGAATACTGATGTCTGGAATTGACTCATCTCTGTGCATCCATTAAATTTCTTTTCCATTAAAAGTTTCTGTCATGTATGTAATATAGTCTAAATATTATATATATTAAAAAGACAAACCAGATCGAGTTTCTTGCCGGTTCTTCTCGATAACTGGGTTGTTTCGCAAACCGGTGGTAGTTTTTGACGTTCATAAGTGCCTTATTAGGGCCTAAACTGAATAAAGTATTTTTGATTTTGATTTTTGAATAATTATATATATATATATAAACAAACATCGCGGTATTATTACTTTTTAGATGAGGACTAAGTATCTAAGAAATGAAATAAAATTATGATCGAATGCTTTTAATAAGATTTTGTACTGTCCGTAATATATGAGACAGTTTTCTGGACAGTTGGGAATAGTAATTGAACGAGGCATCAAACTCGCAATTGTCATTTGTTGTAGGTACAGAGGAATTTACAGAGAAGGAATTTACATTAGTAACTTAGTTATTAACGGACAAAACGTATTACTGATGTATTATATTTCCTCACTATGGATAGAGATTCATTAATACTTAAATTTAAAATCCTATAGTAAAGCATCTTTTCAGTGTTTAGTCAAGGTAATTTTATTTCATTTTGTTCCTGAGAAACAAGTACTTATATCCAAGTTAACAGCAGTTCGGAAAATACATCTACTATAGAGATGCGTTGCCAAAAAACTTTTTCTAAAATACTGCGCTAGCGTGTCTGATTTTTTTAAATCTTAGATTTATTCAAACAATATTCTTCATCTTTTGTTTTTTGAACTAGATGTAAACCGTTTTCATGTCATTCTTTGATATGTAATATTTCCTGTAGAAATCCAATCCGCGTTTGACTCAAAGATTTTGATTTCTTTCTAACACTAAAACGTGATGAGATACAGGAGTATTAAATGGTTGTAAATTCTCACCTTTTAAACGAGTTTGTTTTTCTTACGAAACACAGCAGTAGACTCCGCCCAGCTGTAAATTAGACGATTGGTTTCTAAATGTGCGTTCAGCGGGAAATGCATTTAGAAATTGTGTTTATTTACCATTCGTACCAGTTTCGGTTCGGCTATGGTTATGCGATTGCTTTCGCTCGACGACTCATTGGTTTGTTATCTTGTGTAATAAAGTTTTTTTTTTAAAGCCTAACAGATTTTAACGTTTTGCTTCAATATAATTTCTGCAATGTGATTTAAGATAGTGAATAGGCTGAAAACCTGGAGAAGGGTACTGGCTCTCAAGTGTAGTCACCGGAACACACTTTTTTAGATAACATTTTTTGATAGAATATATTAATATAATAAATTTATAACTTCTCCTAATTCGTTTGTACTTTTAGTAGGCACTAAACATCTTATATTTTAGAGTCACTAAAATCCACGCAGTATTTTTTTTATAATACCATGATGTTAGTTTTTTAGAATGAAGTTTCAAAGTACCTTAATAAATTGACGTACCATAAAATCAATACTCGCCTTCGAATTATTATGTATTACTAGCTGCGCCCGCGACTTCGTCCGCGTTGACACTTTGTAAAAAACAGTGATTAATAAACTCATCTAACAATATTAAGTAAATGACTTATCTAATTTTTTCTCATACTAACGCCGCGTCGTTATTAAAATTACAATAACTTTTGATAGAGTGAAAAGATTTTAATGAATAAAAAACTAAGTTATTTTCGAAGATATGCTTTATGATTTCCTTAATGTGGTTTTATTGTGAACCCCAGTACTTTAGCAGTGATGCGTGTTCAAACAAACAGACAGACAGACAGACAAACAGACATTTTTAAAGATCATTGAAATGTATTCTATTACTAATCCCTAGACACCTGCAAAAAATATATCACGTAAATCGAAAAATTTACATTTACATTACATAAATATTTACATTCTCATTATACGTATATAGATATATAGTTTGGATTATTATGTAAACGATGATGACGTCTCAAAACAATATTGTGATGCTTTTCTAGTTCGTTGGTAGTGTTTCATTGTTGAGAAGTGCTTTCTCGGGGTGCTAAATTGTATATTGTTTTCTTGTTTCAAGTTCAAATTTGGGGACATAAAATGTCGTCATTTAAGCAGAGTGACTGTATACACTATATATCATAAAACAAAGTTCTCTGCCATGTTTGTCTGTTTGTTTGTTCGTAATAAACTCAAAAGCTACTGAACGTATTTCCGTAGGGTTTTCAGCAGTGGATAAAGTGATTCACGAGGAAAGTTTACGTGTATAATTTGTCAAGGTTTTATTTATGATCAGGGCGAGACAACCTCCGCCTTGCCCGTCAATGTATTTATTATATACTAGCCTCTGCTCGTTCGCGTGGAATAGTTACTTTGGGCTAACTCTAACACGCAGCGGTAGCGCTAAAGCCGATAAAACCCGATTTTTATACATTCTTCATTGGTGCTCCATAACCATCCTCGATAAATGAGCTATATTACATTGAAAGAATTTTTAAAATCGGACCAGTAGTTCCTGACATTACCCCCTACAACGTCACAAACTCACAAACTTTACCTCTTTATAATATTAGTATAAACGAAATAAAGAAAATGCTATACGTTACGCATAAATGGGTGTAATAAAATTTAAAATTCCATACCAAACCTAGGTGATATAGTCAGAATAGCTTTCACTCACTCTCTCTATAATATTGGTTATGATGTAGGTGCCCTGAATGATATCCCCGCACCGCGCCGCCGTGAGTCACATTGCCGCCTTGTGACCGGTTTTCTAATTGTCTAGGTCCAATTGAGTCTCTTCCGTTCCAGATAGTTTTTAATCTAAAATCAAAATTTCAACTCCCAAATTTGTATATTTTTAATTATCCGTGTATACTGTTCGGTGCGAATGGAATTTTGTTAAATTTTCGTACTTTTTCGAGGTGATATGTGTTAGTGATGTTTTTAAATCATATCGATCTTATTTTTTTATAGACTTTTTGCTGGTCTAGTGATGGTCAATCGGTCAACGGTTCAAAACCGATGGAATATCAATCCGATGTCCCACTGGTTCGAAACCCGGGATGTACAAACGAATCCGTTAGAATTCACGTCTATTTATTAATTTCAACTGATAACACTATTGGCCGACGGTGAAAGAGAACATCGTGAGGAAACCTAATTATGAGAAATGTTCTTGTTAGTACTACTATATGCGGGACAATATATAACTGTGGATTTCGTAGAGTTTGAAATAGCTAGTACGTCGTGTGCTGGCGTAGTGGTTATGTCCATATTTTTCTTCGTCAAGAAGAATATGTTTCTGCTGTGGGGTCTCTTACAGGCTGATGATGACAATGAATAGAAGAGATTGAAAGAGGAAAACATTGCTTTAGGTTAGCAACATAAAGACGAACATATTAATCCATTCTGACAAGAGATACTGTTGCGGTGGTCACGAGAGTAGAGTTCTGATATGGTATTAATGTCTAAATGTATTATACCAACGGTGAAGCTGTTAAGACCTTGCTAGGTCAATAGCGTAGTCAGTTCGAGAAAAAAAAACAAAAAGCGGTACTTTGCGGAAATCCGTCATTGAATACTAAGGTGGGTGCTACTTTGCATTTTCGCCTGGAACTGATTTACCACTACTACGTTTAACTACAACAAAAAGAAACTCAATTAATTAATAAACATATATTTTGTATATATTAATTATACAAAATATAATTAATATAAATATAATTAGCCCGCTCGCAACGGAAGAGTCAACATCGATCTGATGATGCTCAGTGAGGGAGCAAAACTACATATTATAATTAATTTATTGATAATTATTATATTTATATTAATTATATCTTGTATAATTAATATATACAAAATATATGTTTATTAATTAATTGATTTTCTCTTTGTTGTAGTTAGACGTAGTAGTAGTGGTTAATCAGTTCCAGGCGGAAGTGCAAAGTAGCATCCACCTTATAGTAGTCTACAGTATAGTGTTACTATCATAATTTTCAATGTACATGTAGCGATCTCTGTCAAGACAGCGTTGTGACTTTTTTTTTTGCGGAAAAGCTGTTAAGTCCGTTAGTAAGTCCTGAGAACATAAAATTCTAGTTAAAATGTCTCACTTTGTCTTTTAACCGTTTGTAACAATGCAGCCGTGTTTTTATTCGTTTTTTTTTTCTACAAACCGTAAATCGTCGAGTACGTTAGAATTGCAGATATTATTTTGCAAATCGTTATGAATACCGTTAACGTAATGTTGAAATATAACAGCGTGCAACTTTTATGCGGCAATATTTATCACAAATTCTTAACATTTTTGAAGTTATACTTCTTTAGGGGAAAATGATGAGAGTAAAGTTTTACGATGCGCGCGCAACCGTCACGAAAAACCGACACCTGAAGTTATTACGATGCGCGCGCTACCGACACGAAAAACCGACACCCTGAAGTTATTGCGATGCGCGCGCACCGACACGAAAAACCGACACCCTGAAGTTATTGCGATGCGCGCGCAACCGTCACGATAAACCGACACCCTGAAGTAATTGCGATGCGCGCGCAACCGTCACGAAAAACCGACACCCTGAAGTTAGCTATAGTCAACATTTTGTTCTTTGTATTTGTTGCTTGTATTTCTTTGTATTAAAATTTTCAATGTATGAAATACCTTTTTTCTATTGTTAGTGTCGTTTTTTTCTACAAACGTAGAATAAGGCGAAAGATAAAATTTTTGAAAAGATTTATTATTTTAACATTGACATTGTAAATAAAAACACACACACTTTTTTTATTTAATTGTTGATAATAATAATATTTTTCTATTAAAAACAAAACAAAAATGATGGTTAATCTATAACATTGTAAATATTAAGTCTAAAAATAATATAGAGTAGCAAACTGTAGAAGTTTAATGAATTACATAATATCGATATTAGGTCAATTATGTATCCTGTAGGTATTACAAGCGTCAATGCAACCGTAATTTAAATTTATAACGGATGAAATAAATCTTTTCTAAACAAGATCCTTGGTTTGGAATCGAAATTTATGTAAAAACAATAAGTTGCTGTATTTTTTTGCATTGAAAATGATCAATTTTATGTCTACATACTTCATTGCATGTTGATTTAAAATACGACCTTAAAGGCCGCGCATTACTCATTAAAAATCACCTCGAACAAATGTACAATTGGAGTCGAATTTACGTGACTGTTAGATATTTGTTACCTGCCGTTTTGGCTTTGTGTTTTTTTATCTGTTGCATTCGTTATTTTTATAATACTTAGTGGTTTTAGTGCAGTTTTGGGGTTCGTGTTAATGACTTGTTTCGTATTTACCTACGAATTGTTAACAATTCTGTTTGATTATTTTATGCAAAATTGGACAATGGAATTAATTTTTTATACGAATAAATTTGGAAGTTTAAAGTGGATTATACACATTCATTTTATTTAACAGATAAATAGGCAGCAAGGAAACGGTTGAGAACATCTTCCTCTGTTCATAAGACGATTTTTTCATTCTTTTTTTATTTTGTAGCTATTGGCAAACTTTAATAAAAAAAAAGATTGGAGATACTTTTTTTTTATGGGCTAACTGACCACTAGCCGAGCTCTCGTTTTATTTAACAGATATACTTGACGCGTGTAGGCCTGGCAATTTCATGCGCTGTGCTAAATTACCAATTACTGCTATCTCTATTGAACTTGTGCGTTCTGAGGGGGACGGACGATAACCCGTACCATCTTCTGCCGCATTATCCAATTCACCTATCCTGTAATTACCAACAATTGCCCGATGACATCATCAAAACATTGACCTTTTGGATTAGATCGGGGCCTCGTTCTCGGAGAGTAGCGTGTCTTATCAAAAACACTATCAATGTCGTTTTGTTCGTGTGAACTCTGAAACGAAACCTCAGTGTATCCGCTGACTCCGAACGGTGCGGACGTGTGCCGTTTCCATAGCGTAATTATTATTTATTTTTATAAATACAGTAAACACATATACCGGTCCGATTGGTAAACATTTTGACTGTAAAGATAAGTGTCGTGCCGATGTTTCGCGAAGTTTGAGTTCGAAGGATTGCAGTGTATAAAGGAATAAGTGTTAGTAAACATGTATCGGAAGTGAACGGTGATCCCGTGTAAGGGAAGAGTTGCATCGCCGTCGTAATGTACGAGGTATCCTGCGTAGCGGGGAACAAAGTCGACGCTGCTTACGCAGTCAAGAGCCTGTCGAACGTTATACCGCCAGGGATGGGGCACGCGGTCTCGGTGCAGCGTCACCATGCTCACTCGCACTCCTACAAACAACATAAACAGGAGCTACCACCGCCGGTGAGCAAACCTGACGCTCTCAAATCACACGTTATGAGATTATTGAAGAGGTCGAAAAGTCACACGCCGGCTACAAGAGCTTTGGAGAATCAACCGGATCCGAGGAACTTCGAGCGTAGGACAGTGTTCACGCGGCCGGTTACTGATGAGCAGCGGAGGCGTAGGAATTCCGCGGAACGACGCCGTAGTGCCGACAAGAGAGTGATGGTGACCATTGTCGATGGACTGCCGGTCGTCGTGACTGGACAGAGTCAAGCCCCGCCGCAGCCTCCTCCGCCGCCCGTGATACATCACAAACACTCCCATCGAGATAAGGTAGGAAGACTTTTATTTAAAAAAAAAAGAGTTCAATTTGTACTATACGAACGTAACTACTATACACATACACAAAACACAACTTCTTTTATGTAATAATATTGTAACGGTGGCTCAAACGGTCGCCCAGTGCTTTTGAGTTGATCTCGAGGAAATATTGCCGATATATATAGGTAGAACTATTTACAGATTTTGTTTTAATAGGAAGGTAATTAGAACAAAATGTAATGAATAAACAACGAAAATTACCAGATTAGGCCCCCTTCGGCAGCGACTCAAGCCTAGGTCCGTTCCCTCGGTGTGGAGCCCTTGAGTGCGCTGCTTGCGCGATACAGTGACACAAAAATTTACATCACTGCTACAACACTACACGATCACCCCCACACACGTGCACGCCTACACGCTTACACATGGGAAAAAAACTCTAATTTTCCGATAAAAAATATATGGAGGGGTTGTTGAGGCGTGTATGCTTGGTACACATATGCGTCTCAAAAACTCAAACATATATGAATAGTTAGCTAGGTTAGCTAAGTTTGGTCGCGAGTTTGTATGTAACAGGCAACAGCCAAGCCGAGGTGTGCCGTGCACCATTGAGCTAGTTGCCCAAATAAAATCGGCTGAGTGCCTTAAGCGCTCGCCTTAGTAGTTCGGTGAAGCTGTTAAGACCTTGCTAGGTCAATAGCGTAGTCAGTTCGAAAAAAAAAAACAACGAAAATTTTTTGTACAGCAATTAAGCCAGAGTAACCCGCTCGTCATTTCGTTTTATCGTTTTTAGCGCGAGTTACCTACACCTATCTAGATGACAGTCCTACTTTACATATATTTGCAGTTTTTCTGAGTAGATCGATTGTAATCCAATAATGTTGAGGTGGATCTCTAGGAGATCAAATTTAAGCATCTCTGAACTAAGCTATTATCGTTTTTAATTGATTCCATTCAATCGTTCGTAGTCTAGTAATATTGAAGTGGATAGCTAGCAATTCAAGTTTGAGCACCCCTGTTATAATGTATTTAGAATATTAAAATTAAATAGTTCTCTATGCAGACAATAGCCGTTCGAATTCAAATTTGCATTGAAATTTTAACGTTTATTGTTGAACTAGTTTTATTCATGAACTAATTAAACAAATACAACAATTTTTCAAGATTTTAATAATTCCATAGACACTTTGATAAATTATAATGGCATTTCTGAGTTTTATTGTGTGATCGACACACCCTACAAGTATTGTGGTTGGTGCAACACAACGTTTAGAATTATGTTAATCATATGCAGTACATACGTACACCTATTATAACCATATTGTATTTACAGATAAAGGACTCTTTGTTTTTTCTCCACTTACTAAGTGCTATTTGTGTTCAAATGAGTTTAGCAAATCAACATTATAGTGCTAATTAAATGTAATTTCTATACCACGTATGATTTCACAATGCACTTTCTCACTCTGCCTCAGCATATAGGTCTGCATCAATCTTGCGACATTTGCTTATTCACAGTCCAACTTAATCAATCACTTCTAGTAGTCTAGACTGTTGCTCCATCTAGACGAAAGGCGGTCAAACTTGTGATATGTGAATTATAAATATTTATTTCTTTGTATCTATACTGTATGTGGTAGAGCCCCGCTGAAGCTATTTTTGGTTTCAGCATGAATGGGTCGGCTCCTCCGGGGTAGTACCACCCCTCTCACAGATAACCGACGTGAAATAACAGTGCTTGCAGTGTAGTGTTTCGTTCGGTCAGTGAGAGAGCCGGAGGCCCACGTCCCTTCCTGTTTCCTTCCCCTCACCCCTTCTCCCATACAGGCTGGCAATGCACTTGCGACGTCCCTGATGTCGATCACTTAACATCACGTGACCCACCAGTTCGTTTGCCTCCTTTGATATAAAAAAAAACTAATATTATAAAGAGGTAAAGTCTGTGAAGTTATGAGTTTGTGACGTTGTAGGGGGTAATCTCAGGAACTACTGGTCCCATTTAAAAAAACCTTTCAGTGTTATATAGCTCATTTATCGAAGAAGGTTATAGACTATATATCATCACGCTAACACCAATAGGAGCGGTGCACCAATGAAAAATATTTTAA
Source organism: Antheraea mylitta (assembly GCA_014332785.1). Classification (NCBI taxonomy): domain Eukaryota; kingdom Metazoa; phylum Arthropoda; class Insecta; order Lepidoptera; family Saturniidae; genus Antheraea; species Antheraea mylitta. The sequence goes on along the minus strand of JACEII010000007.1, from coordinate 3,455,604 downwards.
AATCAGCATTTTTTTCCTATTGAGCGTTAGTCCAAAGTAACAAAGTAGCCCAAACACATGAATAACAATGAACTATGATGATGTCATTTCCTTGAAATTCAGCCGACACTCAATCATGAAAAATATTAATATACAACGTGTAAAAATCTATGCGATTTACACTCATTTCAACGTAATGTGGTTATAACGAGTTAAAAAATAATGTCAGCTCATTGCCGTAACTCAATGGATATTAGTAATGAATTCTCAATGCGTTATACATTACTTTATCTTAATTATACTGGCCTGCAGAAAGCTTAAAGTGGTGCCGTGATACTGGACAGATATTCGTTCTCTTATAAATGTCATAGATTGGTTTTGATTCATTAAAAAAAAAAAAAAAAACAGAATTAACACTTACTTTGCTGATGCTCGCCTGCTTCGTTGGGCTTTACAAAAATGGCAAAGAATTTTTTTTATATCGTAGGAGTGAAAAGAACATGTGTGTCACCTGACGTTAAGTGATCACCACCATCCATAGACACCAACAAAATCAGAGAAGTCGCAAGTGCGTTGCCAACCTGTGTTGGTGGGGAAGCTGAGATAGGGAAGGAAGAGGGGGGGTCGGGTCTCCGGCGCTCTCACTGACTGAACGAAACGCAACAATGAAAGCACTGTTACATGAAGTCGGTGCTTCTGTGCGTCGGATGGCAATACCCCGAGCGAGTCGACACATTCATGCTGAAACCAGTTGTAGCTTCAGCGTGGGTGTACCACCTTCCGAATCAATCAAATACTAAAAATAGAACCTAGAACCATCTACCAAAAATTCATATGCCTCTATACGTTCAGTTGTTTTGGTGTGATTGGGCCTTAAAAAACTGTATTTTCGTTGAAAAAAACTAACTTCGCTAATTATAAACCAACCTGACTGTATTGTTTGCGTGATTTATCACAATGTTTGAAGGTAAATACAACAAGGAAGGAAATGTCGTCAATTGTAATGTATAAATATAGAATATATTCATTGTAGGTAAGGTATGAAGGTAGCATGGTACAGCCATATTATTAGAAGAAATAATAATCATGTACCATGTAAAAAAATGAGAATGAAGGTGGATGGATATAGGAGGAATAAAGAAGGACAAAAAGGGTCCGGAAAATGATATAATAAGTGTATAAAAGATGTTAATACTAAGATTGTTTTTTTTTTTCGAAATGTCTACGCTATTTACCCAGCTAGGTCTTAACAGCTTCACCGGACTGCTAAGGCGAGCGCTTAAGACACTCAGCCGATTTTATTATGGCAACCAGCTCAAGGGTGCACGGCACACCTCGGCTTGGCTGTTGCCTGTTGCATGCAAAATCGCGACCTATCTTAGTTAACCTAGCTAACTATTCATATGTGTATGAGTTGTTGAAACGCATATGTGTACCAAGCATACACGCCTCAACAACTTCTCCATATATTTATTATCGGAAAATTGAGTTTTTCAGTTCGATAAGGGAAAAAAGTAAACCCTTCCATTTTCATGTGTAAGCGTGTAGGCGTGCACGTGTGTGGGGGTGATCGTGTAGTGTTGTAGCAGTGATGTATATTTGTGTGTCACGGTATCGCGCAAGCAACGCACTCAAGGGCTCCCTACCGAGGGATCGAACCTAGGCTTGAGCCGCTGCCGTGGGAGGCCTAATCGGGTATTAATATTGAGATAATATCGGACAGTTACACAATACAAATACATTAATTTTCAATATGAAATCTGTATATAAATTAAATAAATCAATATACGTAGGCAATTTAAATAAATCACAGAGTACATTTTACGTTCTTTACGTATTTTAAGTACATTTTTTAGTAGCTAGCTAGTGGATGGACTAAGTTTTAAATGCCTAACGTGGATCTCGGATAATGCATCATTCATTCTTAATTTACAAAAACGTCTATAGTGAATTAATAACTCAAGTTTTCCAAAGTAACAAGTTGTAATTTGTCAGATATCGTTGCCCAATTCAATGTTAACATCAATCGGCCATTAATTTCATTTATTAATCGTTGTCGAGTTGAAAAACGTGTTGTTGGTAAGTGACGCCTGCGTTTTTTATTAGCCCACATCTGATCTGATCGTCTGCAGATTTTTACATACTACCTATTTATACGTGGAAATTTAATTCTTCTTATGGTCAGGTAGTTGAAATAAAAAGCGAACACTTATCGACCGCTTATTCCTATCAATGACAGCTGATTATACGATAAGATACCAGTACCCTAGGAAACAGCCGATCTTTGTTTAGCTTTGTTCGAAATGTCTTAAAAATACGAGAGTTCTGAATATAATGCCATTACACACCCAATTGGAGATCCATAAATAATTGTTTCAAGTTTATGTGTACTTTGTAAATGTATATCTGTGGTTTGATCCCTAATGCGACAGTTTAAACAATTGTGTCGTAATGACACACGATAGATATGTTGCTAAGCTCAAAACTCGTTGACGGCTGGTCCAATTCGAGTAATTTTTTATTTGATTTTTCCTTGAATTCTCAGAAAGGTTTTTATGGAGAGAAAAATTGCACGGAATACCTACAAATCAGTTTAATTTTTGTGTAATTGTGAACGTAACTTTAAATTACTATTAGCAACTTGAACACATCCATAATTGATGATTTTTCAGTTTTGAATTGACGCATGTAATTTTACTACTGCTGTAGTTTACTTTTAAAATGTCGCTTTCTCAGTTTGTATTTCAGGAAGGCGAACAGTTTTTATGGAGTAGCATAGCAAAATGTTACATATGTTGGTGTATCTACAAAAAAGGTGGCCAAGAAAAAAAATCATATTAAGACGAAACGAAGTTCGCGGGGGCAACTAGTATACTATTAATATGTGTTAATTTATATTACTGTATATCTTTTACTTGCAGATATGCTCACGTTAATGTATGTACATTATGTCCTTTTTATAGATATCGATCGGTTCAGGAGATGAGGTGTGATAGCGTAACAAACAATCAAGCAAACTTACATTTATATTAATAATATACTAGTGAAGATCGTAGTTTGTTTTGGAAATATCACTTGGATAGCTGATTCATTTAGGGTTTATAATCTATCAGAAATTACTTTTCGATACGTTCACGTGTGGAGTTACCTTTATTAAACTTCTTTCGACGCTTGTCGTACGGCCGCCATCTTGCTATTTAGAGAAAAACATGTAATTGTCGAAGACGTAAAATATATTTCATAAATTTTGAAATATACATCAATAGCGTTCAGTCGAGGGTACACAACATTACATGAGATACAAAATGAAAAGTTTACAGAAGGAAGAAATTCAAGTTTATCATTACAAATATTGATAACGAATTTTATCTTTCCGCTTATGATAAGAGTGATCAGTTGTTCTAGTATCGTAGATTGTACTCTCTTTGCATCTTTCAATGTGCGGTTTGATGGTTTTTAGCGAACAGAGTACGTTTGGTGCTCAAAGAACAGGTTACTTGGAAAGTTTTACTTCGTCACCTCTACCTCAGTGCCGCCATATTGGAAAATGGATTAAATATTTAATTGCTTTGCAATCCTCTTGTTTCTCTATTTTATCATAATGGTGCTCGTCAAGCGTCTCCATCTGTTTCATTCACCATCATCTCTTTCTGTCTCATTATTGTGATCTTTTTTATAATATTAGTATTATAATGTATTACAATTATTTTTATAACATAGTTCATTGTCCTCAAAAATATTTTATTATGTCATTTTAAAAACTATAAAAAATGTGGGATTTTTTACACTTTTCTTATTGTACTAAAGTAATTAGGTACTTACATTCACTGTTTTTTCTATTGAAAAAAAATCCACCTTTGTTATTATTATACTGAACTGATTATTACTACTGCCTTTTTTGAAGTGATAATTTCTTCAGGTGCGTTGAGCGTTATTTTTTGGCAGAAGATAAATTTTATAATTTCACGTGATGACATGCTAGTAAGCGTGACCGATCGTAAGCGCTTGTGCGGTTTTCGTCAGATTAGCGATGTGTGTTACCCGATTAGGCCTCCCACGGCAGCGACTCAAGCCTAGGTTCGATCCCTCGGTAGGGGAGCCCTTGAGTGCGTTGCCTGCGCGATACGGTGACACACAAATATACATCACTGCGACAACACTACACGATCACCCCCACACACGTGCACGCCTACTTCACGCTTACACATGAAAGTGTAATGGTTTACTTTTTTTCCCTTATCGAACTGAAAAACTCTCCATTTTTCGATAATAAATATATGGAGGAGTTGTTGAGGCGTGTATGCTTGGTACACATATACGTTTCAACAACTCATACATATATGAATAGTTAGCTAGGTTAGCTAAGATAGGTCGCGATTTTGCATGCAACAGGCAACAGCCAAGCCGAGGTGTGCCGTGCACCCTTGATTGAGCTGGTTGCCAAAATAAATTGGGCTGAGTGCCTTAAGCGCTTGCCTTAGTAGTCCGGTGAAGCTGTTAAGACCTTGCTGGGTCAATAGCGTAGTCATTTCGAAAAAAAAAAAAAAAATTAGCGATGTGTGGTATATCGAACTGCGTACATGTAATATTGATATTATTTCTAGTCCGGTGAAGCTGTGAAGGCCTAGTAAGGACAATAGCGTAGTCAGTTCGAGAAAAAAAAACCTTTCGACACTCTTATTACTGATTCAATTTTTTATTAAGAAATATCGAGAAAACACTCACTCGACGCCAATAAGCTAGAGTGTGACGCGTCCGGAATCTTTAACGGTTATTTGAATTATTAAAGAAGTGTGTATACTGTATATCCATTTATTGTCACACAAAATCGCACTGAATAAGCCAAACGGATCGTACAAACTCGTATCAATAATTAAGCCCGGCATACATTCGAAGATTTAAATAATTTCACAGATTTTTTACATTGTATAAATTAATTTTATTATTTAATGAATTTAAAAATATTTGCCAAGTTAAGCAAATAATTATAAACTAATGTAAATAATGATAACGTTTCCGAAAAGTCGGAATTTCATAACATGAGGTTCTGTTGAAAACGGCTGAATAAACAAATCTCGTTGTCATATGCAATTAGCGCCACCTAGCGGCGAGTAGGGAGACTGTTTTTACTACATTGGAAATTTTAAACGTTCACTATGATCTTAAGGATGTTTTTATTATTATTAGCTGAAATGAGTAATATTTTAATTAATTTTATTTACAAATAGAGTTAATTTTAATAGTAATAGAATAAACTTGATAAAGAAAAATATTTGGAGTTTTGTAGTTCTTCTATTACGTAACAGATGGCACTACATGTATCTAGGAACATTCTTCAATAGTTGTTTTTTGTTCTACCTGTATATCGACCATTTCTAATTATTCATATGTTTACTTTCAAGCGACCATATCTTTTATTATAATGTTTTGTTGTGAAGGATTTATTTTTCTAAATTATTTGTATAGTAATCGAGTTAATATTTCTCTCAAATTGATATAAGTTACAGTTTTTGATTAACAAGCTGATTGCGTAAACGGGTAGGCGTTATACAGAGCTGGTTTTTGCAACTATTGCGCCAGCCCATATGGTCTAAGTAGGGTCTTTGAACTATTCCGGTTGTCTAGTATGACCTTCGCCATTTTACACTATGACCATAGTCTTTCGCTATGTTAGTCGGTTAACAATAAGTGATTTTGAGTACATCATATGTATACTATAACTAGTTGATATAAAAGAATGGAAGCGGCGATAGCTTAGCGATTGGGGTTAATAAAGTATCTAGGTGTGTTCGAATCACATACTGAGGCTGAGTTTTTTTTATCTACCAATTTTCAAATTAAAATCTGTCTCCAAATAATCGTTTGTGGCGTTTCTATTTAAGAAAGGCGGTAGAGCCACGCTGTAGCTATTATTGGTTTCAGTGTGAATGGATCGGCTCGCCCGGGGTATCACCACCATCTCACAGAAAACCGACGTAAAGTAACAGTGCTTGCATTGTTGCGTTTCGTTCGGTCAGTGAGAACGTCGGAGACCCATCTTACGTCCTCTCCCCTCTCCCTTTCTCTCCATTCACCCAAACACAGGCTGGTAACGCACTTGTGACTCCTCTGAGGTTGCTAGTGTTTCTGGACGGCGGTGATCGCTTAACAACAGATGATCCGCATGTTCGTTAGGAGCGGTTAACAATTTGATCTTAGCGTAATATGCAGTCTTATACCACATGACATTAACATTAGGTTGTAGTAGCGGCACGCTATGATTGCTGTTTTGACACTACGATAGATTCCGTCGATAGAAATTCAATAGATTTTATGTCTAATTGCACGTCACTATTGACAGTAAGGAGCAATAGTGTGTTCCGTCAAACCTTGTATTAATTTATACAAGTCTTTATAACTAGTCACATGTGAGTTTTTGGCGGCATTTCAGTCTGTCATGTAGTGGATTTTATATTTTATTCATAATCTTGTGTTACTTAACTCTATATTGTGTAAAGTTGGTGGTGTTTTATTGAATATGGTTAGTTTATTGTGTAGAAGTGAAGTGAATAGGAAATAATACCACGGACCATGAATTCTGCGATGCTACAAACATTCCCAGGAAAGTTGTAACAACAGAACCACCATCTTGTTAACGTTGAAATAACCGCACGACACTTTAATATCGATCTCCTGACTTAACCTGATATCCTGACAACAAATGGACATATCAGAACATTTTTTAATGATTATTCGAATATTAAGAGGATAAAAAATGTCTGAAATATTATATAGAATATTTGGCGCTTAAGCCTTTACATTAACTTGGACTTAGAAGAAAATAGACTAAAGAATACATAAGAACTATCCGTATTGACAACTTCAGAATTGGCAAAAGAAGCGACTTGAAAATTAAGATAAAAAAGATGCTTAAAAATTTACGTAATATTATATAGAAGACTTGGCGCGTATGCCTTTGTGTTACCTTGAACATAGAATAAAATTCACTAAAGAATATACAAGAACCACATATATTGACAACTTCAGAATTGGCAGTATGGATTAATTCCTTCGCCTGTCTTATTGGACGAATATTATTACTACTAGTCACATGTCAAAATAGCTGCCATAGCGTACCGCTATTATAGGCGTGGTAATCTTCCACTGTATGTTTTACGAAGGACATTGATTAACAAAGTAACTCTGATAGTTATTCAAGATTGCAATTTGCAAAAAAATAAAAAAGTATAATTTCGCGTGACAAACAAAAAAAAAATCGTATTTGCTTTTGTAATGTTACTTATTGGATTCCGATTAGAAAATGTTTATTTTTTATACGTATCAATTGAACAAATAAATAATTGTTGGTTAAATGATATTGGTGGAACAGAGATACGAATTATGTATATGTTTAGGTCGTATAATGTTATCATAGTGTAGCGTTAGGAGTTCTATTTAATATACAGTGTCATTTCCGCAATGGAAACACATCGGCAGACATATACCGGAAAGTTGACGACATATGTGTTAACACGTGTAATTATTAGTTCCTTTTTGTGTTATGATGTTATTTACCAGTATGGATTTTGCAATTATATTTTAATGTCTAGCTAATGCTCACGACTTTGTCCGCGTTGCTTATTATCTTAAGAAAATAGGTTAATTAAGGAATTGTCAGAGTGGCTAAAGACTAAAACGGCTGAGTGCCTTAAGCGCTCGCCTTAGTAGTTCGGTGAAGCTTTTAAGTCCTTGCTGGGTCAATAGTGTAGTCAGTTCGAAAAAAAAAAAACTAAAGACTAAAGTTGTGTGGTTATATATTGTTTACATTTATTAAATAATATTTGTGACATTGAATTGTTCATTTATTTTAATTATAAATGAAGTTTTATCACAATAAACAGAGAAACGGATAAGAACATCTCTCTCCACTGTTTCTCCGCAAATTTTCTTCATTCGTTGTTTGTTTTGTAGCTATTGAAGAGCATTAGCTATCAATAAAAAAACAAATTAAAAAAAAATCTCTAGTCAAAGTTCGACCACTCTAAAGAGCACTCATATATATAAATCAGTCACTGTGTGGCAATGGAAAGAATTTGGTTTCTCCTTTGTAAGGCGAGGAACAAAGGAGGTTTCTGATCCCTCCGATGAATTGATTATCAATCATTGTTTGACATTAATGAATACATAATTATCGTAATACATATATACTCTTAATATATCAGTCGAGTAGACTTAGAAACTGTACGGAAAACATAGGTGTCTGTTCATTACGCGAAACCAATTAATCGAAATCAAAACCGCGATTGTCGTTTGTGTTGCGGTCGGCGTTACCTATGCATTGAAACTGAATATTAATTACACCACGGCTACTTATTTATATCTCATATATCCAATATATATAATACCTTTAAACTACCAATTCTTGTATATTTTTATATTGTTATATATTCACGATCTCGGAAATGGCGTCAACGATTTCCGTGAATCTTTGTATGTAGGTGTTTGAGGGGACGATAAATCGATCTAGCTAGATTTCACTCATAGAAAACTTTTTTATTTGAGTTTTCAGGTAATGAAAAAACATAGCTAGAATATAAAGATAAATTTTTATAAAAAAAAAAGATTGTAACTTTTTTTACGTAGACACTGGATATTCTTGATAACTTCTTTTACTTGATACAAGTTTCGTCATGATCCGTTCAGTCGTTACGGAGCCCGTAGAAACAACTGACACTATAGTTTTTATCTATGTACATGTATATAATGCAGATACAGTCACTTTGAGAGATTGAATCACATCAAAACTACTCAATGTAACGGCATACGACTCTGATTATTCGATGCTCATTTTTTCGTTAATTATTCTAGTTATTTTTTCTAAATTAAAAGTTTATTAAAAATGCATAGTTAAGGGAGCGGGTATTAGATACTTTATATTGTTAGGTAGTTAAGGCAATAGCGTGTTCGGATCCGCGTCAATTGACGTAGGTTTGAATTCTAGCAACTGACTTAAAGAAAACGTTATGAAGATAGATATATAGAGATAGACATAGCATGATGGTGTAGGGCTTTTCTTAAGTCCGCTTGGCAAGCTACCACTCTATTACTAGGTGTGGTAGATCCATGCTGAATCTATTACTGGTTTCAGCATGAATGGGTTGGTTCGCCCCGGGTACTACCACCCGACCCACGGAAACACACTCGTGAAGTAATAGTGTTTGCATTGTGGCGTCGCGTTCGGTCAGTGAGAGCGCTGGAGGACCATGTGCCCCTTTTCTCCACTCTACACACAGGCTGGCAACCCACTTGCGATTCCTCTTGTATTGCTAGTGTTTATGGACGGCGGTGATCACTTAACATCAGCTGACCCAACTTTGTTTGCTTCCTACGATGTAAAAAAAGAAAACCCTCCAGTTGAAAATCTGTCACTAAGCACCTGTCAAGTTGCACTTGAGAGACAGTCAAGTTTAGCCAGTTTACCATCTTAGAACCATATAGTCATCAGATAGGATTCTGATCAAATGCTACATAAAACCTGAAAAGTATATAAAGGAAAAGAATATATATACATGAATTGTAACTTTGCCAATATTATGAAAGAACGGTTTGTAAAAGAAAGGGGCTACCGACTGCGGAAGCGACCGGTCGAAAACCGGTCTGACATATCTGGCGAGGTAGCAGGAGGCGGCGCGGTACACCGAGACTAAGTTAAAAAAACATTCTATATAACATACGCGTAATAGGCGACACGTTTTAAACGAATATTTTACCGTAAACGCTTCATTCTCGCGTTTTTTTTATTAATTATCGACGCAATGTATGTTATTGCTAAGGGGGGGGGGGGGGGGGTATATGAAATTATGTCGCATTACTATATTAGTAGAGATGTTTTTAAAACAGCATATTTCTTGCCGTAATGATAAACGTGTACTGAATTTCAGCTTTTGATATTTGGGATACAACTGTGATAACATTTGATGGTATATCTGGATATTATCCTGGTTAGTATTATCGAGTTTTTTGTCATAGAATGGCAGTTTATGTGTATTTATGGCAGTTGCATTCAAAAGTCAGATAGCATTTCCTAGTTCAGAGAGTTACCACTTAGTAATTTTAAAACCATATATCTAGTTTTTTTTTATTGTTATGTGATATGTCGTAACTTTTCGGTTTAGTAAATTTATAAGCAAATATGTTTGATTCTGTAATATGACAATCGGATTAGTCATCGTACTTATTTCGTAACCGTACGGCTCAGACACTGTGACCTTGATATTCTGTAAAACCTTTCATTTCATAAACATTTTCATTCGCGAAGACACTTTGGAGCAAAATAAACAATATCACCGTCGAAAAGACAAATATTGTGTTAAATACATGATTTTTTATATCGCTTATCTGCGTATCACGTGCGGACTTTCTTACCACCCCCCTTTGCCCCCCCGAAGGCTGATAAACTGAGCGTTGCGCTCGCGCAGCGTTGCCACCTCAGTCTCCTCTCACTCACCGTATGTGACGGACGTTACGCGGCTATCTTTCCTTCCTTTACTAAACCTCCCTTTTTTTAATCGTTTCAAATCAGTGATGTGATATTCTAAATTGCGTATAAGTGAACAAATCGTGTACGGATGTTTATAACAATCGATATTTGAATCGAAAGTGTGGCGTGCGAGTGATTTTACCTGTGTGGTGTTGCCGACGACGAGGGATCAAACTCGTCGCCCGGTACCGTTGTGTCGCGCTTCGGTGATTCGGTTAAAAACTCGACGGATCTACAGTGTGTAGTGTTTTTTTTATAAAGATTTATACCACGGAACAGGTCGCTTACCTTGATTGTTGGATGAAAATATTGCACGATTAGCGTCTATGTGTTGGTTGTTTCCTTCGGTAGTTCTGATGTGAGACTCGACCCGCTTGCTGCTGAGGTCAAGGCGGAGTTTAAACCGTGGAAAGTCATGGCTGCGTGTCAAATTGGGGGAAATTTGGATATCGCACGTTAAATGTTTTACCGTGAAGCGATTGTAATTGTCACAATTGTATTTAAATCGCAGTTTCAAGTCGAATCAAGCTCCCTCGTATATTTAGTTCGTTTTTGTGTTCAAGAATCGTAAAGCGAAGCGGCGTGTGGTGCGTTGTGCCGTGCTTTGGTCGTTTTAGTCTGTCATTCGGAAAACTAGTTTTGGTTTTGTTTGTAGCGACGACGACGGTTGAGTCATTCTCCCGTTTTGTTACGAATTGGTTTATGGTTTGATTTGTTTCGTTGTCGAATTGCGATGTGTGTGTTTTCAGGTAAACGTCAACGATACGTCGTGTATGTATGTTTTTTGTGATAAACAAACGGGTTTTATCTCGTGATGTTATCAATATTCAATATACCAGTAAATGGTTTTTATTTATTTGATACGGATTTTGCGAAACGGAACTGAAATAATTATGATTGTTTTTTTTTTAATCCACAATTTTCAAAGGATGTATGCGTCGATTGGTAATAAGTGATTACTTCCTTAATGACTATGTCGCATGATGAACAGAATGGGAATTAAATTTAAATGAGTTTCGCCGACTAATTTTTGTGATTCTCACACGTTATATTATGAATAATCAGTTGGAATTATATGGCATTTCTTATTCTATGTCGAATTCCACAATTATTTTATCAATAAAAACTTCCGTCACATGAATATTTCTAATAGTTGCGTCAATCTCTTCATTCTTGGAGGTAATATTTTTATTTTAAAAGGCGTTTTGTTGACTCTTATGATATACTAACTTTTTTCCCCGGTAGTCGAATACGTGCAGTCATTTTCAAGTGTAGCGCTCACATACATATACACTCGGCAATGGATTTTTATTTATATAGCTGAAATAAAAAAGGTCTTTGCAGGTTTAGTCACCAACAAATTAATTTGGCCAAGGCGTATTATTGGTTGAGTTTCTTATTTGGGTAATAACAATACGTTTGACCAATCTATACATATAATACGAATATAAATGTAACTAGATATTGGATTCTTGTGAAAAAAAAAATTGCAGTATCTAGGAACTGTCTGTTTTTTTGAACACTTTTTTTTTCAAGATGACTACGCTATTGACCCAGCAAGGTCTTAACAGCTTCACCGGACTACATATTTTTTTGCATCATTGCTAAAGTACGGCATTTAGTTCTTTGCTTCATTAAAATCGGTTCACTCTATTAAAAGTTATTGTAAATTTGTGATGTACTTAATACATTCAGATGAGTTTATTAATAACTTTTTTTTAAATAAAGTTTCTCGTCGACGATGTCGCGAACAAAGCTAGTACACAATACAATTGCTGTAATTTTTAGCTTATTTTCTAAGCACCCATCGTAATGTGAACACACGTGTATTGTGTTGAAGTAATTGGAACAACACTTTCATTTTGATGGTAATGACCAAATTCGTAACAATACAAACATTATTCTATACTTTTGTGGTATCAGCGCTTTCGTTCTTTGTTCATTTTTTCTTTGTTTTGTTTTTTATTCAATCTTTGTCCGTCGGTGTCTCAGAAAAAAAAGAAACGAACAATTATAATATCGCGCCATCTCGATCATTTTTACGGTTGATAGGTCACCGTTTAAACAGTTTGTCGAAGACGGGGGGGTTTTGTTTCGGCCGAGTGAAACGTCGGGCGCCGCCAATTGGACCTTGATATCCGGTGTTGCGACACGAGAATTATTCAAATCGTGCTGGTTTTAGGTATTTCGTTGCACCTACTTTGCCACTCTGTACAATTTAATGGTGTTGTCACTAAAAACTAGATAATCTATATCAGTACTTGTCATTCTAATTACGATCCCATGCCCTTTACAATTTTCATTTATAAAAATCAAAATATACTTTATTTCAATTTAGGTCCTGAGAAGGTGTTCACGAGCCTCAAAGCTACCACCGGTTCGGAAAACAACCCAGTCATCGAGAAGAACCAGCAAGAAACTCGAGCTGGATTATCTCTTCACGTTTATTTATTTTTATAAAACATAAATAGTTACATTCGCTTTTAGTGGATGCACAGAGAAAGGCGTCATTTTCAGACGTCACAATCGTTCACATATAGATCCACTCTTGACATAAAAAACCCTCTGACATGACCCTTGAACTCACTATCCGGTATACCGGTAATAATGTGTTTTGGGACTTTGTTATAAAACCTAACAGTATTACCTAAAAAAACTGTTTTTGATCTTTTTTTTTCTCGAACTGACTACGCTAATGACCTAGCAAGGTCTTAACAGCTTCACCGAACTACTAAGGCGAGCGCTTAAGGTAATCAGCCGAATTTTTTATTTTAGTGAGCTTGAAGCATGGAATAACCAATTATGAGTATTCCTCTCTTGATAACACAATACCTACTCATGAAACTGTGTCTCGTTTTTCTTAAGGTCTATCTTGACTTTGAAACATAACTGTCTCTAGAAACTTGTGACCTCATTGTGCATGCATCAGACAAAAAAAAATACTAAAAAAATATTTGATTCCATGATTTTAGTTTCATTTCGTATATACTTGTGAAGGCTTAGTTGATAGTCTTCAGATACAGCGTCGATGGATGTAGAGATACATCGTTAGGGAACCATAGGTTGATGGTATGGTTTTTTCTAAGCCCACTTGGCTACCACTCTGAAGTCGTAAGTCTGTAGCCAAGTATTTTTGTGATTAATTAAGATCATTAACTCTAATATGGCCTTATAATATATTGAATACAATGATATTCAAATAATTTAAACAGCCTTATCGTCTGTAATACATTAGATACGCGACCGGAATATTAACAGTAGCGCCACCCTATTAGAGATTTCGACTTATAAAAGGCGAGATGTTGATCGGACACACTCCGGCACAAAATACATATAGGGTAATGGGGTTATATAGTTATCGGGGTATGCTTGGTACACATGTTTCAATAACTCATATATATATATGACTAGGTTAGCTGAATTGGGTCGCGAATTGCATAAAACAGGCAACAGCCCAAGCCGAGGTGTGCCGCGCACCCTGGAACTAGTTGCCCAAATAGATCCGGCTGAGTGCCTTAAGCGCACGCCTTTGAAGTTCAGTGAAGCTGTAAAGACATGTCCCGATCAATAGCGTAGTCAGTTCGACAAAAAAAAAAGATCAGATACAATTCTATGTCGAAGTTATTGTAGTGCGAAGCTCTGTTGGGATAAATAGTCACAGTGCTAATTAGTTTTCCTGACTGACCGACTATATGTTTGTTCATTACAATAAAAAAAATAAAAAAAATGACTAAATTGTTTATGGAATTCCATCCATGGAGTTTTTACAACGAGCTGCAATAATTTATTAGTATTGCTAACGAACCGCAACGGTCACGATTCCCTCATTTATGAAATAGTCATGACCCAGTTGTCTAAGTTATACACACATATATATACAAGCGTGTTTAACAAACGTCTTGACTACAAATTGGGCTATAATAATCATAATGTTAAATGATTCGTATGTTTGTCATTTTGTGACGTTACACACCGTTACAATTTCATAGATCTTTTATTCGGTTTGAACAGATTTGATGTTGGTGTGTTTAATAAAATGTTAGAGAAACCTTTTACGTTACTTCATGAGCGGATAAACGTCAAAACGGCCATCGTAGCGTGCCGCTACAATAGATAATAAGTACCAATCACACTCTGTGGAAAGTGACGTTTTTCTCTTCGTTACACGTCACCCAGTTCTCTTCAATTCATTTGTCCTATAAAATAGATTAAAGTTTAGTCGAGTTCACAGAAACATTAAAATTATCTTAATTATTAATTGTACTGTTTATGAAGAGACAATTTATATAAATATGAATTTCGGTCAGATGTTGTTTTATGCTATCGCGTGCTATTTATTAACTAAGTACTTTGTTGTTTTGTTAATGTTCCACGTACGTTAATCGGACGGAGTTATTGATTTGTGGGACACAAACAAAACGGAGCCAATCGAAGTTTTATCGCAAATATGTTTAAAGCATAGTACTTGGAAAATAGGAATGATAGTGTGAATCAATAGTAAACAAGGTATCCAATAAGACTGTGCATAATACTTTGCATGCTGACTTAATTCATAGTGTCTTTCGACACAGCGTATTTAAATAATTGAATCATATTGAATTGAACCATAGGCTGCCGAGCGCCTTTCACTTTACCCCTATTCCATGGTCGGCTGTAATGCGACATGCAATAGATGGCCGAAAAAATTTTAGGCGTTTTGAAGAAAAAAAAAAGTTCACTTAAATAAATTCAAGGCAGTCATAAACATTACTAACAGAAGCTTAAACCTAAATACGATAGAATAACTGTGTTCCGTTTCGAATTATTAAATTGTTATACTGTGATTTATTTCAATTTCATAATATGTAAATTAAAATATTATACATGATGTATACAGATAACGCGAGTTTCACCCTTTGTGTTCGTTAAAAAATTAACACCTATACATACTTATACACAAATATACAGTCAAAACCGTTTAGGGCGACATCTTTCAGATCAAATGTAAGTGGTAGAGCCACGCTGAAGCTATTATTGGTTTCAGCTAGAATGGGTCGGCTCGCTCGGGGTATTACCACACGACCCACAGAAATATCCACGCGAAGTAACAGTGCGCGCATTATTGCGTTTCGTTCGAGCAGTGAGAGCGCCGGAGGCCCACCTCCTCTTTCCCTCTCCCCTCATCGTCTAACACAAGTTGGCAACGTACTTGCGACTCCGACTCCCCTGGTGTTGCAAGTGTCTATGGACGGTAGTGTTCACTTAGCATCAGGTGACTTACCTGTTCATTTGCCGCCTACGGTAAAAAAAAAAACATACCAGTTATATTGATTCCGAACAAAGGTCCCGGCTGAATGCTGTATCTCGAAACCATCACCGATTGTTACGACTATCGGTTTTTATGATTAAGTATGAGTAGTCCTTTCGATGTCGTTATAATAAATCTTGACTGTAGCCCATGGAAGACGCTCGGTGATGATGACGCGAGTTAGATGATTTTTATTCACTCAAAAAAAGTGCTTAACGCGAGTAAAGTTTCACTTCAAAAATCCGTTCGGCTAGTGAAAATAATCTCACTGTACGTGTTAACATTTGAACAAAGACAGATTTCTGAAAACACTCGAAGGCTAATAATATATCGCGTTGTAAGCGGAACGTTATCAGTCTGTTGGCGGACGATAAAAATGATAAAACGAACTGAGACCATGTTTCGGAATGATGTCACACGTTTCGCGTCAACGGGGGAGGAGACAGTTTGCGTGTCAGCGCCTTGTTACTACCAGAGATAACTCGTAAGGAATCCGTCCACGTTCTGTTGACATCAAAGTTCGAAAGCGTATTACCGATTTGTCGGACTTTAAATCTAAGAGCCATTTCAAGCGGGTTTTGGTTTAGAGAGTGGATCAATATGTGAACTATGGTGAAGTCTGGAATTGATTCCTGTTTGTGCATTTACTAAGAATGTTTTCGATGTATAATGTAGTCTAAATATTATATGAGTTACGATAACGTTCAAAGGTGCCTTATTAGGGTTTTGATTGAATTAAGTAGTTTTCATTTGATTTTATTTTTACATGCATTGATTTATATTTTGTCTGCTACACATTATATCTTGCGAATTAACACTCATGTGAATGTATAATCATGTTAGTGAGAGAGCCGGAGGCCCACGTCCCTTCCTCTTTCCTTCTTTCCCTTTCCTTCCCCTCCCTTTCTTCCATATACAGGCTGGCAACGCACTTGCGACGTCCTTGATGTCGCTAGTGTCTATGGACGGTGGTGATCACTTAACATCACGTGACCCACCAGTTCGTTTGCCTCCTTTGATATAAAAATAAAAGAAAGAAAGAAAAAAGTTGTTATTGTAGAACACAACACGACTACAAAGTAAGTAAAGAAAAAAAAATCATTACATACGCCCAACAACACCATCCCCATTCAGTTATATATTATACTGTTATACAACGAGTGGTACTACAGCGTTTATTTTCAATGGGGGCCATAGTAATATATGGAAGTGTAGTCAGTGGCTTAATTATGATATTACACTGAATAAATAGTTCACGTAAAAGTGGAAACACATAGTTTTTTAAACAAACTTACCGTTATTGTTAATATCCAAAGGGACTCAGAATGGCTCGGTTCAACCCTCAGTCCTAAAATCAAATGGCTGTTGTTATTTGTTCTTATGGTGCACCATACGCTCACAGTTATTGGTGTCTTATAGCTCTAATATATATCTCCTAGTCTTACACTACGGACGATACGGTTTATAATTTGGGGTTGAAAAAAATTATTCTGTTTCGAGAAATTTCTTCAGAATTATGGGATAATTTAAATGCAGAAAACGATGCAAAATGGTAGCGTGAAAGTTATCTTTTTGAAACTTACAATTTGATTATGGTAATTGGACAAAATTGTGCTAAAACAGTAATGAAATGGTGTTCAGTTGGTGAATGTCTATCCGTCAGTCGTCATGTCGGGGGAGAGGTTGTCCGTCACCTTCACATAGATAAGGCGAGGGCGCGCTGTTTATATGTTTACTCTGGCTTAACTCGTTCACTTTAACCTGTAACAATGGTAAATCATTAATTATTTGTAAAAAATGGTTACATGATGATTTCTATTGAACGACTTATTTTTGCACCTCTAGCAAAATATTGATCTGTATACTGCAAAAAAAAACCCTGAAAATTGGAGTCCTACACTTTAAATTTTAACTCTCTTCTTTTTTCCTTTTAAAGTTTTCTGTATGAGATACAAGGATAAAAAATATAACTTAGCGAAATGTAATGAAATTTGAAAAGACCAAAGCGAGAAATCTGTAGATAATAAAATATTATTTGAAAGTACTCACAGTTGAATGACGTCAACTTATATATCGTGGGTATAAACACGTCACGAGCCACTGGGCTATAATATTCTATTAAATTTTTATAATATAATTTTACGTGGACAAATCACTGGCGTTCGCTAGTAACGTATAAAGACGTGTGAAGGGCGAATGTCACAAAGAGATTTGATTCCAAACTCAGTGTAACAGTATATGTCAACCAAACTGTATGTATTATATAAAAAAAACACTCAAATAGCTTATTCATATTTTATTACTTATTCCTAGACACTTGCAACAATTGTATTCCCACTAAAATCTAGGAAGTACATACACGTTCGATTTTCATTCTCATTATATATAGAAGCTATAGATAGCAAAGTATATACACCAGATTAGGCCCCCCACGGCAGCGGCTCAAGCCTAGGTCCGTTCCCTCGGCGTGGAGCCCTTGAGTGCGCTGCTCGCGCGATACAGTGACACAAAATCTTACATCACTGCAACAACATTACACATATCACCCTCACACACGTGCACGCATACACGCTTACACATGAAAGTGGAAGGGTTTTGTTCCTTTCCCTTATCGAACTAAAATAGTTTGGAAAATTATCCGATACGAAATATATAGAGTTGTTGAGGTATGTATTCTTGGTACACATATATGCTCCAACAACTCATATATCTATGAATAGATAGCTTAGGTCAGTTCAGATAGGTCGCGAATTGCATGTATCAGGCAACAGCCCAAGCCGAGGTATGCCGTGAACCCTGGAGCCAGTTGCCCATATAAAATTCGGCTGAGTGCCGGTGAAGCTGTTTAAGACCTTGCTGGGTCAATAGCGTAGTCAGTTCGAAAAAAAAAAGCAAAGTATATATAGTAATAGATATCTTTAACAGGTAGTCAGAGATGTATTTTATGTCAGTAGCTTATTAATATTCTACAAGGACACGGTATGCGCTATTAGTCAAACAATGGCGCCAACGTGTTCACTCGACGAAACTCGATGTTCTTGTGCCGGTTTGTTTTAACCAAACAGAATGTACAACTGACCGCAATGTCGAGTGCGATGTTAGAATTTAATTACCTGTCTGTTTAATTTTTATAATCTTTGAACTAACGATTATAAGGGACATGGGCGACATCACACATTTATTGCGAGGTTTTCCGTATGTGATAACTTATACATTCCACTGACTACTGTTGTAACGTTAATGTTTTTTTTTAATAGTAGTACGAATCGGTAGTTACTAGTATTGACGTTCCTAAGCGTATTCTCACGGCCTAAATTGAATTAAGTATATTTGATTGAAGAAAACTTTTTTTTTTCTACCTGACTACGCTATGGACCTAGCAAAGTCTTAACAACTTCACCGAACTACTAAGGCGAGCGCTTAAGGCACTCAGCTGATTTTATTTGGGCAACTAGCTCAAGGGTGCACGGCACACCTCGGCTTGGCTGTTGCCGGTTACATGCAAACTCGCGACCTATCTTAGCTAACCTAGCTAACTATTCATATATGTTTGAGTTGTTGAGACGCATATGTGTACCAAGCATACACGCCTCAACAACCCCTCCATATATTTTTTATCGGAAAATTAGAGTTTTTTCAGTTCGATAAGTATAGAAAACCTACTCATAATGTGGTATGTACTTATATGTCAAAGTACTAGGTTTTGTCCGCGGTTTCGCTCGCATTAATGCAGATTTAATCTATTCCACGGTCGTAGTACCTTTTTTCTGGATGATGCGACGTCATTGCAGAATCTAATGATAGTGTAGTAGTTGTGTAGTTGAGGCGTTAAAGCGTAACAAACAAAAAATAGAGCTGTAGAAAAATTGAAAACCTCTACAGTCTCAACGATTTTTTCCCCTCCACTTTTTTATTATAATGTCTATAGTTTTGAGACAAAATAAGTATGATACCTTACATTTAGAATATTTTCGACAATATGGACATAATATTTCCTTCGGAGTAATTTTGTGTATTACACACCTGAACACATATTTAGGTCGTTGAAATATTTTCCAGGTCAAAATTCGGTCGAATTCAATAGTTGAAAGAGCGATATTATTCGACTTGGGATTTCGATTCACCGAGATTTTACTGTATACTATATTTTTTCATATATATTTTTTATTTGTAACGAAGTAGACCATATCGAATTGTTGTTTCGTGTTGCATCGATTATCTCGCAACGTCGGCGTCGCGGACTGTAGCTGAAATTTGTGTTAACGTCTCCTCGACCTGCTCAAGGCGACTTTGGTATGAACAAACGTCTTTTAAAACGAATTTATTTCAGTTTATTTATGTATTCGTATGGGTAAATAGAGTAACCATCTTTTATTATCGTCGATTGATTAATTACTGTAATTTTTATATGTGGAAAAGTACACAATATGCGATTAGTAATATTAACCCCAGTCCCAATTCATTAAACTGAATTGTGAATCTTTCGTTTTTTTTTATTTAAGGCCTAGGTCCACAAAGAACATGTCAGTCCCATCGTACCCTAATGTTATCTTATTCACAAAATAGACTTTAACACAAACTTCCATAGAATCTTGGCTTCCTCACTTGCAGGTGCGCACAAGATTCTATGGAAGCAACCCTGATCTAATATATTAAGCTGTAACTGATCGATAACAGCTTCTCGTTGTGATTGTGATTGCGAATTTATCATACATGTCGAAATAGAACTAAATTCAAACGTTAATCGTACATATAACATGTTTCATTTCTTTAAGGGTCTCAGTTTTATACACCGAGAACAAAGGTTAAATTTTTGCCGTTCGTAAGGTTTTTAGTTGTTTTTTTTTTTCAAGTAACGTAAAATCTTAGGAAAGGCTAAAATTGGATTTGGGGTATTTTAAAATGTAACGACACATCTCTCTATATAAATAAGAATCAATTGCAGAATGTATCTAAGCACATCTCTTATATTCGGTTGCATAAATTTGCGTAATTTCGTTTCCTCTTGATAATTGTCAGTTCAAGATATTTCATCAAAAAGTTCGTATGGAAAGTAAAAAAAAAATTAAAGAAAAATCTTAATATAAAGAGTAAGAGTTAGTGATTGAACAGTAGGGATATCTCTAAAAATTATTGACAAAATGTTTAGCTGTTCAGTTGTCATTTTTTTTTAAATTCATGGACATACTGTAGACTGAATATTTGGTCTCGTTTTTTTAGTTTATAAACCCATGCGAAGCCAGGGCTGACCCTTAATCTATACTTCTATACTAATATTATAAAGAGGTAAAGTTTGTGATGTTGTGACGTTGTAGGGGGTAATCTCAGGAACTACTGGTCAGATTTGAAATATTCTTTCATTGTTATATAGCTCATTTATCGATGATGGTTAAAGGCTACATATCATCACACTAAGAACAATAGGAGCGGAGCAACAATGAAGAATGTTTAAATATCGGGATGTTTTTTCCTCTTAAGAGCTTTCGCTGCATATTAGTTGGCTCAAATTAACTATGTCCACGCAATCGAAGTCGCGGGCAGTGGCTAGTGTTTGATAAACGAGGTGTTCAAAGAATTCTGTTATAATGGGTGTTTTCAACACTATCCGACACAGTGTTTACCTCCACCACTTTTCGTCACACAAAAAGTTTGCGGATCAGAATTTACATTAACATTTTACTTTATGGGATTTTTAAGTAACGATTCGACACATCGATCTGAGACTAAACGGTTGAACAATAGGTTTTATATTGTGTACTTGTTTTTAACATAATGTATCGGGCCACATTGTTTTTGTATTCTGATGACGTTGAAACATTTACATGCCGTTGAAAATAACAATATAGTTTATTGTTGTTGTTTTTTTGGCTTACAATGATTTCTTGGTATTTTTCATAGATGGTTGAAATTTAATTACAAATGTATATATGTTTTTTATATTATGCGAAGTATGTTTTATGACCTTATTATTCAGTTATTCGTACAGACGTCACGCACTTCCAAAATCCTTTGAATATCTTTGCTTGTATTGAACGAATGTCGGTTAATTTAATCTTTTCAATCGTTCAATTTTCCTTCAGTGTCCACGTTATTATATACATTTATTGGAGTGGAAGCTTCTTTAGACGCGTTTACCGGTATTTTTGGCAGGAGATAAATTTCTAATTTCGCGTCATAATATGCTACGAAGTATGAGTGGCCGTATTACGCTAGCGCGGCTTGCGTCAGACTGCCGACGCGTAATATAGGCACAGTATACATATAAGAGACAGTACAGAAACTACTTATAAACGCTCGTACCGATACACTCACCACAACATGAGGTGGGCCTCCGGTGCTGTTAATGACCGAATCAAACACAACGATGTAAGCAAGCACTGTTACAGCACGTCGATTTTCTTTGAGAGGGTGGCACTACCCCGAACGGGCTGATCCATTCACACTGAAACCGTGGCATAGCTTCAGCGTGACTCTACCACCTACAAAATGGCAGTATAAATAGTAGTTCCTCGCTTTACGTGACTCTATCTTTTATCGTAAAATTAATGTTGACAATGGAGAGTAACAATTAACTAACGCGTGTAGTTTGTCAAACGCACGTTAGTTAATTACCCATTCCAAATGTCTCGGTATATATTTTTCATATCAGTGTATTTGTTGTTTAACGAATAATACAAAGTTAAACAATCTAAATGTTATTTGGTAAATAGTCACGGATATCTCATTAGAATCAGTCAACAAGTTAGTATTTCTCGTGCTGTTCTAAACTTAAGAGGTTATTCTTCAATGTAGTCTAAAATATGATCCATCACATACTGCCCCCCACAATTAATATATTAATGCAACTATATGTTTACTACACAACAAAAAAAAAAAGAGACGAATGGTTATGAAAGATAACAAGTTAAAAATCAGTAATTTTTCTACTGTATTTAACCAAAATGAAGAGAATATAACGTGTTTATCTATATTTTGGATAAATCTATGTATTAAGATGGGAAAATAAGATATTTAAGTACATGTTGCTCCTCTGTTTCTCAATGGATTTTCTATATTTCTTTTTTTTAATAGCTATTGGCAATTAATATAACAATTTGCGTGTACATTTACAATGTTTGTACATTCTTTGGCAAAATAAATCATGATAATATTGAAACTAAAAATAGTAATGAATTATGTTGGAATTATAATAACTGGATCTTAAAATATGAGCTCTGGACTTTCGGTACGTCCGTTGTCTCTGTTTGAAACACGCTTATAACGTATCTTGTGTAGGAATATTCCCGCGTGGGAAAACTTACAGGGAATTGCCTAAAATGCTGCTGAGTATGCACACGTGTAGAAATTTTGTGAGTATTCGTATGTATTTATTGAATATTGTGAATCGTGGATCATGAAGAATATAAATAAAAACACGCTGTATCGTAATGACACACGATAGAAGTGAAACTCTTTCATTATAGGGAAGTTTTTTTAATTTTAAAAAATACAACAAAAAACAAGTTTATTGTATTTATATCTAGCCTAAAACGTTATTGACACTTTTAAGCGACATTTTTGATTTCGTTTGAAAACCGTATTTCGTTTCGGTTTTAAGAGACGTGACCTTCTCAGGTGGAGTTTATAATTGAATAGGTGTTTCTCCATTATTGAGCGTTATCGATTTATGTTTGAAACACAGATAAACACGTTTGTTCCCCGCTGTCGCTATCAGAACAGCCGATTGATAACAATTTATTATGTGTATATATATAGATATAGTATTATTGTTGTAATATAGCTGAAGAATGACCTCAGTGGATTTATATAATTGTAGTTATTTATAGTGAACAGTAGTAGCGTGACAGGTTTTTAAGAATCGAGGAAGTTGTTTGTCTTTTGATTTCCTTGTGGCGTTTACTTTGATTCTATATTTTATTATTGTTAATAGTCGGAAAAAAAAACAGTGTACACACTATATTTACGGCATTTTTTTTGAGAATTTGCCTTTTTTGTTAAGTTTGTCACCGATATCTAGAAATAACTAAACCAAAATTAAATAACCCAAAGCGAAAGGGTTAAAGTCGTGTCAAGTCCATTTCTAAATTGCCCTTCTTAACTATCAAATCGCCCTTCTGTGGGTCATGGGCCCCGCGCTGGGAAATACTGGTTTATATAAAGACACTTAAAGTTTCTTCACGATTTTTTTTACTTTATTAAAAAAACTTCTGGTGGGATT
Organism: Antheraea mylitta; assembly: GCA_014332785.1. Lineage (NCBI taxonomy): Eukaryota > Metazoa > Arthropoda > Insecta > Lepidoptera > Saturniidae > Antheraea > Antheraea mylitta. The sequence goes on along the minus strand of JACEII010000007.1, from coordinate 3,431,601 downwards.
CCTATTAAAATTAACGCAGTGTCGGATTACGTTAGCAATATGAACGCTTTATTTATAAGAATTCGAAAATGTAACATATAAATTTACTTAATGAAATCCTCAGTGTTTAGTCGAAATTAAACACAGGTCGTGTTCCACTTTACCGGGTGTACGAGTGAGTCATTTTATTTCGCACGCAAATCTCTGCAGTATGTATGTATGACCCACTCACACGAACAATAGTAGTGGAGATGCTTTCTTTTGACGCGATCTGTAGTACAGATCTACTGTTTCCACTCTGTCCCTTATCATCCTCAGATCTGCACGTTTTTATTTTATCTTCTTGCAACTACTATTTTCACGTGGTATATTTGTAGGAAAAATTAATTTAATTGTAGTCCGGTGAAATTTCGAAGACAGATCGGGCCATAACGTAGTCGGTTCTAAAGAATAATCAATTCCTGTACTCCTGTCAAAGATGTATGCAAAATTTAATTATGACTTGTTGAGTAGTTAAACCGTGACAGCGTAGAAAAGAAATAAATTGACATTTATACTATTAGTTAGGTTTAAGATACTTACTTGACAGATCTGTATCATTTCTACGAACAAAGTTCCTATTGTTTTTTTTTTTATTGTTAAGGATATGATGTCGTTATTCGAGTTAATAGTAACAATCGCCGTTCGCCCACCGTCGGTCTAAAATCATTGCGTTAGGCATTGTGGGTACGCGGTGGGCGTCTGTAACGGTGCCCGGGGACCTTCTGCTTAAACGATATCCGTGGGACGATCTTGTCGCTGTTGGGTACTTATATGATTATACTTTACTGGGTTTTGCTGACCGAAATCGCTCGTTATAATAATGCACCCAGAATTTAAAAAATGACTAAGTATGCGTTATATATATATATATATATATATATATTGCGTGAACCACGTTACAATAAAAAAAATCACATGTAGAAAAAAAAAAGATCTTATTCGATGAGATAGTAGTCATCGCCCGTGGTCTCGTATTTTACAAAATAAAACTTGAGTAACAAGAAAATATAGTAGAGCACCACCCATAAAAAATGTATTGATGTATAAAGATTTTTGATCATGTGAAATGCATCGTTGCTCGTCTAATAGTACTGGAGTTTATCAATCTCATGATTAGAAATTTACGGATATTCGTTATCTATACTAATATTATAAAGAGGTAAAGTTTGTGATGTTGTGACGTTGTAGGGGGGAATCTCAGGTACTACTGGTCCGATCTGAATAATTCTTTCAGTGTTATATAGCTCATTCATCGAGAATGGTTATAGGCTCTATATCATCACGCTAAGGCCAATAGGAACGGTGCACAGATGAAAAATGTTTCAAAAACGGGTTTTATTTTCTTCTTGAGAACTGCTGCGTGTTAGTGTATCTATTCCACGTGAACAAAGTCGCGGGCAGAGGCTAGTTATTCATCTAGGTTAAGTTTGAGGTCAGTGGTAAAATAAAAAATCCTGGAATTATATGTTGATGTATTTATCTTGCGTGCAATTTTTTTTTTTCAAATACTCTATTGTTTTAATAACGGTAAATGACAGTCGCAATAGAGCTAAACGAGAGTCGTATTTAATCCCTTTTAATATTTACAGTTCGATTGCTACGAATACGAATCGTCTTATATCGACATTTAGAACTTTCACAAATACATTCTCTTTTCAACGATATAATATAATACTCATATTTTATTATATAGAAGTTTTAATGCGTTTTAATTGAATCATTTTTAGTTTTATGGTTCTAGTTTTGATTGTTTTCAATTTGTTTTCTTTTTTTAGCGTTTAATAGCCGTTGTCCGCACTTTCGATATTCGATCTCGATATCGACTTTACGAACGGTAACTGAATGCTATGGACTACATTCATTTGTTGAAATAATTAATGCAGGGCCCTTTCAAGTACTTATTATGTAGGCAGAATTTTTTGTTACCTTTGATCTGCACCTTCCCTGTAAGCGTTAGCATAATTTTCACGGAAATCTCTCGCAATCTGAAAAAAAAAATATCTTTATGAAAAGCGTAAAATATGAGGTACATTCAAGGTTTATATATTTTACTTAAGTTTCGCGCTAACTGTAGTCTCAGTTAATATTGTGATTAACGCAGATATATAGATAAAAAATATTGTCTAAGAATGCTATTTTATTTAAAACTCAGAATTGTTTTAATGCTCAATCTGAATTTAAATGAACAAAAGATAATAGAATATTGGTAGAGATGTTCATTAAAAAAAACTGAAATGGGTCGGAACATCTAAAAACATATTGTACAATAATACATACATTGAACACCATCGGTGTTATTATCAAAAATTAAATACATATTGAATATTTGCTTTAAAAAGGTACGATTTAGATGCACCGCGCTCGCTGAATGTTCGCCATCTTGCTCTTTTGTCTCGCTTTGGTTAAGTTACGATAGACTTGCTAAAAAAGCATAACGCGAACTTGCCCCTGGCGAGCATGGTGCATTTTGTATGAAACCTTTTTAAAGCGAGTGTTTAATACGTATTTAACTTTTTTGTAATAAACCACATAGGTTTTTACCTCACCTCTAACCTCGATCATTATAGTTTGGTCCTTAGGAGGTTAAGTAGATGTGTGTAAAATACATGTAACCATACTGTTACGAAGGATAGTCTGAGACTGACAGAATCTATGTGACCTTTTTATTCGCGTGAAAGAGAAGTGACTCCGAGTAGCAAATACCGGTTAACTCTATGTCTGCCTTTATTTTGAAAATTCCGAATATGCTGTGAAAACAACAAAATAAATAAACCAATTTACATTCACATTTATTATTATACAATAGTAATTTGTTAACAGCACATTTGGACATGTGTTAAGTAGATTATTCAGAACCGGGTCCCACAGAGAGAGATCTCGTCCAGTCTGGCTTTCTATTTTACACCTGGGCTATGTCTTATGTCCAAGTTTAAACATCGATTTCCTGAGGATATGTGTTTTTTTTTCTCTCTTTGGCTTAATTATCGTGTTGCAAAATATCGTGCGACTTGTTTGCTTTACATATAAATATATAATCGAAATGTTTGTTGTATGTACGCGTGGAATTAGGAAACGGTTCAATCGATTTTGATGAAACTTTTTGGTATCTAAGTATGAAGGATCATTGAGTATTTACGTAAGGTTAGGTGATAATGGTTAAATTTATCAGTGGTTCTTATTATCGGTGAAAGGGTTATGAAGATTAAATAGCAATGATAAAATTGAATTAAATAAAATTATATATACTCGTACAACGAAATCGTTTTCATGTGAACGAAGTGGCGCGTATCAATTAGTATTAAAAAAAAACATTGTGTGTAGCAGTATCTGTACAGTGATACAAACACTCGGAGGATGTGAAGTTTCACGTTTCACATAAGGAAGTTGTTTTGGCTTATATGTGTTAAATTATACATTATCATTACATAGTATAAAACAAAGTTCCCTACCGTGTCTGTCTGTTCGTGATATACTCAAAAAGTACTGAACGGATTGATGCCGTTTTCAACAATAGATAAAGTGAATAATGAGGGAGGTTTTGATATATGAATAATCAAGGATTTTTCCATAATCAGGTCGGGGCAACATCTGCCGAACCCGCTAGTAAACTATATACTATGAGAAGTCCCGAAGTATAAATACTTAACTATTTATTTATTCATGTTGGTATACACCAAGACCCAGAGGACACATACATGCTTACACACACACACACACGCACGCACGCACGCACGCATGCACGCACGCACGCACGTATGCACGCACGCAAGCAAGCACGCACGCACGCACACGCACACACGCACACGCACATACGTAACGCGTAACGAAATTTCTGCTACCGTAATCAATGATATTAGAAATATATAATTAAGTTTCACATCAATAAGACTTTTCTTAAGAGATTTTAACATTTTCTTAAGAGATTTTAACAGGACAATAAAATGAGAGGATATAATTATTATAACAATTACCGATACGCGTTCAAGATCACCTATATTTAGATACGAAACGTACACCGTTCAGTAATCAACCCTGATTTTATATATATTAATGTATATATAAAACTCGGAAACTCCTTGTAAGGTCGCTGGAATTAATTATAAACGTTGTAAACCTATTAAAACATACCAAACCTAACCAAAGTGTATATATTTCAGTTTCTTTTGTTTCTTAATTGCCCGGAGTTATGATTCTTTCTTTTGTTAAAAACTGACACGACTGGTTAGGACGCAGGATTATACGTTACAGCGAAAATGCAAAATTCTACAGATTATCTTGGTATAGTGGCGATTTTCATTTTAAATTTTGACGGCGTGGTCATAGATCTGTGAGTGTTAAATTCTATTGTGATTGTAGATTAACAAAGTTCTGGGCTGATTTAGATATATGATTTAAAATATCAAGGGTTAGGGGGTCGCGAAATATTTCTTCATACTAATGGGGGGCCGTGTCGTAAAAAAGGTTGAAAAACACTGCACTACAAGATAAACGCGTAGAAATGCATGAAGCTCTTGGTACTGCACTCTGATAGAATTTGTGTATTTGCTAGGTAAAATATAGTTCAACGGTAACATATATACTGTAGATCAGTGTTTCCTAACGTGGAGCCCACAACCCACAGAGGGGGGAGGGGCAATTGGATAGTTAAGGGGGGCAATTTAAAAATCGACACGACTTTAACTCTTTCGCTTTGGGTTATTTAAATGCAATGCTAGATATCGGTGAAAATTTAACGAAAAAGGCAGAATCTTAAAAAAAAAGCAGTTAATAAAATTATTAGGTATAATTTCGTTTGACGTTACCAAAATATCAACTGAGTAATTAGAGTATTCAAGTCATATAAGTTTTTCATTATATGTTTTGAAATTTTACTTACGATGTTTTGATAACAATTTCATGGTGATATCTTCCTATACTTATCATTTATATTTCTTAAGGGAGCAAAACAATTTCTAAAGTTTAAAAATTATATATGGGGGTTATCGTAAAATTTTTAGAAATGTTAAGGTTAAAATGACCTAAAAAGTTTGGGAAACCCTGCTGTAGATTGTTCCAAAAGTATGACGTCATATTTGAATTACTGCGCTGTGTTCGAGGTTCTGTCATACGATATATATTCCATATTCATATATTTGCGGTGTAAGGGGTTTCGAGTAACATCTTCAGACTTGAGACATCCGAGCCAACCTCACCTGCACGTGGTGCACCCTGCTGAATAACGAACGAGGCAATGGCGTAAGCGGGGTGTTAGGGTTTTACAGCCCGACTGGGTCGCAACCACCATGTATATGGCGAAAAAGCCCGTCATAGTGACTCCCTTCTGCACGTCGCGTTTCGGGATCAGCCTGTGCATATCCAGTACCGGGTGACTTTCGTCATTATGGCCGGCATGACAGCGGCGACCGGCGATGGATAATCTGTATCTCGGTGGTTGTCGATGTTTTTGGATTGTACTATGCTTAACATCAGGCATAGTGCAGTCACTATGTCGTAAGGTCCTTTTATATATTTCACAGATATAAAATGAAGCTACCGAGTTGGCTAGTTGAAAGGCAATGCTTTAGTAAGACTTTTAACCCTGACCTTTGATTTATCTAGTAGTTTCTGATTGTGTTCCAAACCGACTGTTTTCTTGCGAATTCTTCATAATAATTTTTATATAATAAAGCGGGTTAATTTATTGTAGTATTAATAATATAAAGGACTGTAGAATTTTAATTTAGTGTGGTGAAAAATTCTTTCAATACAATTTGAATATCATAAAGGTATTCTCCGCTTCCCCCCCTTTAGAAAATATCTTCCGAAGTCCATTGTAATCGCAGTAAATTAATTTCGATGACGTCATTACCTCCGCGGTTGGGTAATGGAAGGAAATTATTATAATTGCCCGGCATTAGTCTATTGTTGCTTACATTTACCGAGTCCGATTTTAATGATGTCGGAAAAGTGCGATATTTATACCATTTATGAATAAAAAAAAGATTTCAGCTTTGTATTCTCAAATAATGTATACTAACTGAAATTCTTATTTACCCAAATAGTATTAACTCGTTCGTACAACATACATATACTGTACTCATGTTAGGTTAACCCCTCGGCTGATTTTCTAAAACCCATATCTCAAAAAGGCTGATCATGTTTTTAAATATCTAGGCGATTTTTTTTAATTATAATTTTAGATTTCATAATTTGTTTTTGGTCATTTTTTAAATTTATATTAAACACGTATTTTTGAAACTCGAGCTGCTAACAGTCTATTGATTAGCGAATCATAAGGTCTAAATTCGTTTGTGTGGCACTTAAACCCCTTAGTTTTGGATAGTCTAAGGATTAAATGGACACTCGAAAATAGTCTCTATGCTCACGTGATATATAATATACACTGTATAAATCGGGTATAGTATTATATAAGTATTTAAAACCTTTATAAAACTGTCTGAAATATGTTATATAATTCGTCTAATATGTAATTATATATGCGTATTATATCGTAATATTATGCAAATGTAATGGAGACTTTCTATTATTACATACATATACAAAAACAAAGACGTCCGTCTCTCCACCGATCAGTTATCAAGATATGTCATTAAACTTTCACTGTATCTCGCTGAGTTCGTATTTACCTATTTACATTATTGATGGCAGATTTTATAAAATATATTTTTATGTATTTATATTTTATGGTCGTACAGGTAACGAATAATGTAACAAAACGATTAAAATAAAGGGTGCAATATTTTTTACGTTTCGATATGTATATATTATTATTTGTATTTCTTTTAAACGGTAAAAACTGTATCGTGTACTGTACCAATATTGTAGAATGTAAATAAGTACCGTGAAGTATGACAAATACATAGGTAAAGCCTTTTGGAGACGTCAATGGTACGGGATAAAACCAATTTTCCTATAAAAATATTGATAAGAGTAAAGCTTATTAACAGTAATAAGAAAATAGATAAAGACATACGATAGAAATGAAACATTTATATTAAAGAGTTACATGTTAATTTAAAAATACAATGAAAAACGTCACGCGGTGCTCTCAGGCGGTCACCCATCCAAATATGTACCACGCTCGACGTTGCGTTACACAAAAAGGTAGTCGATCTGAATTCCAAAAGCCTTGTCGACTATGAAGTTTCACTTCAAAAGAAAATCGATTCAGAAAAAGAGCAGAAAATGGTTTTGAACTATTTAAACTTTACCTATTTAAAGTTTAAATATTTCAGTAATACATAATTAATCTAAAAATAGATACATTTCTTCTCAAAATAATTCTTCATCAATTAAATATTTATTCATTACATTATATTTTTGTAGCAAATTACACGAATGTGGTATGTATAACAATAAATACTAACTAACTGAATAACTGAACACAGGTTTATTATGGCACAAACATTAAAAGAATCTTACAGTAGCACACAGAAGTTCTATTCGAAAACAAAAAGAACTAAAATTGGTTGCGTTCCATCTTCACTAACAGTATTTTATAGGGTAAAGGATATTGTCTTTATTAACTAATTCTTCAACTATACTTAACTGTAAAATAGGTAGCTCACTTAATGCTCCAGAACACGATTTTTAGAAACCCGACATTATGGAGTATTTATTACAGTAGTGATCTATTTCCATTCTAACACTAGTGACACATATTGCAAACTCCTTGCATTCGGGTAAAGATTCGTTTATCCGGAAACGTGCCTCACACGCGTTGATGTTGCTATAGCAAAAATTATATGAAAGATTAAGAAAAGGAAGAATTATATGAGTAGATAAGTCTACTCAAAGTGAATTTCTCGCAAGCTCTTTGTGTTTATTCTGGTCATTGAATACAATACAAATATGATATTATATTGTGATAATGTGATATTTATTATAACGCCTGCTGCCTAGTGGGGTGAATAACGCAGAGTCACGGACAAAATGAAGTGTAAACAAGGCTCGGTCGGTATCTGCTTTCAACAGCCTCTGTCTAGGCTATTATGATAGTTAAGGGAATTCAGCTTGTTTACAACATACCATCAACGACTGCGTTTGGATATTTCAATTTTTATGTTTCATATGTAGAATGCAACATTAAATATTTATAACATTAATTTTTTTGTAGAATACCATCACTTTGTAATATTGACCAATGAAAGGAAATTTAATTTCTGTATAGTATTTGAATGCTCTGACGTTGGCTTGACTTTCTAGTCTCATCTATCAAATGTTGAGTAAATTTTACAGATGCTCTTAAGAAAAAAAACGTGTGTGTGTACACGCGTTAGAAGTTATACTTCTTTGGCTTAACAAGATAAAAATCTTTTCAAATATTTTATCTTTCGCCTTATTCTACGTTTGTAGATAAAACGATACTAACAATTGAAAAAAGGTTTTTGATACATTGAAAGCTTTAATACAAAGAAATACAAACAACAAATACAAAAAAAAAAAAAACAAAATGTCGACTAAAGCTAACTTCAGGGTGTCCGTTTTTCGTGAAGGTGTACGCGCGCATCGTAAAAATTTAATCTCATCATTTTTCCCTAACACGCCGAAAGAAGTATAAGTTAAAAAAAAACTGCAATTTAGAAGACATTTGAGCTACTGTAAACTTGTGTTAAATAGTTCTTTCTACTTCGCTAGCCAATTTATTTGTACTGGACTCTTTCTATTATTCATTTGTTCAGACCTTTGTCTTGCGTTTTTCCGTACGGACTAAGTAATAATAATATAGTTTAACATGGTTGCTTAGGTTAAAGGATATTAGCGTTAGTTTATTGAATTAGGATCAGTAGTTTTCATGATGCCACCTCCCACCTTAACCGGACCAGGGAAGATGGGTCGGGGGGCTCCATCTTCCCATTGCACGGGTCCGGCGGACGGAGGAGGCGGCCGGTGTGTACCCGGCTGTCTCCTTACAAGACGAGGCCCGGCGGCGGCACTTCTGCTGCTGGCGGCATGATGAAATCTATAGAGATCTCGTGCCGCCCCAACCATAGCGGAAGACGTACACCGTGGGGTTTTAGTCCGTGCGAGTCGGACATAACCTACCCTCTCCCCCATATCCATAAGGGATTTCCACACGTAAAAAAGTAGTTTCCATGATATAACAAAATCAATTACAAGAGAACGTAATTGCCGGGTCGTGTTGAAATAAAGCCTCATCCCTGTGTAACATTATTAATCTTCAGTGATGCGTCTGATGTAGTTTAACTGTGTCTTTAGCAACGTAATAGGGTGCTCTCAACGTCGAGGAATTGTATTATCGTTTCGTTTCCATCATTTAACTCCGTTTAAATACGATATCGAGACTCCTCCGTGGCGGAGATAATGCGAACATAGTTCTTTTGATAATACACTGGCAATAAATTGCACACGGAATGGCGGTATCCGTGTCAGGTAAACTAAAACTGGGTTGCGGTTAATATCTGATTGTGGTGCTGTTGTGAAAGTAATCGATTCGATTTTTACTACTATTTTATTATAAAGCTATGGATAATTTTACAATTTAACTGATAGATTTGCTCGATATTTTTTTTTTAATTTGAAATATTTAAAGTATATTGTGATTGTGTACTATTTATGTTTTGGAAGACGGCAGGATGGTAAAGTTTTTATTTGGAACTAGCTATATTAAGCGCGAATTTGCCGGTGTGGAATCTATTAAAAAAAAGATTGTTAATTACAAACGTCGGTGTGCATTCCGCGCGATACCACTTGTTTACTTTATTATATTTGAGTGGAAACCTGTTATGTTTGCTAAAATAAACTAACTTAATATCATTATAAGATCGGCTACCTGCCAGTTAATGTTTTGCTAAAATTGGTCCAATCCTTTCGGAGGTAAACCGTACCGTAAATTGGTACATCTCTGTGTTGTTTCACGACGAAGGTTTATGTTATCCATTGTACTATTCTTCGTTACCGGGTAGCGCTAAGTTGAGTTTATTGTTATTATGTATTATATTGATATACTAGCAGGCACGGCGGACGTTATCCTACCTGGATATTTAAAAAAAAAAACCTGACAAATTGTATACCTCAACCTTCCTCATGAATCACTGTATCTACTGATGAAAACTGCATGAAAATCCGTTCAGTAGTTTTTGAGTTTATCGTGAGCAGACAGCCCTGGCAAAAAGTAGTTTATTTTATAATATAATATACAGTGATTCATTAAAAGAGGTGAATTTATTTAATGCACACCCCAAGTACTATATCACTTGTATTGTGAGTAATCTGGGCTTATATTTGTTATATTATTATTATAAGAGACTTAAAACTACGCAAAACATTACCATTGAAACTCGGAGATAATGTTTTTGACCGCAATTTAATTTATTCGGACCACTGTGCAAAGCGAGGTCGGATGTGTAATGCTAACGATCTCTGTCGGTTCACTAAATATGTTTCATTAAGGGATATAATATGTTCTATTGTTGCTTCCTGTTTGTTTCGTTTGCATGTTTTTAAATACATTAACATTAATTATGTGTAAATACATTATGCGTTACGTTTTCGAACATGATTCGTTAACCTCGGCGATGCTTACAAGGTCATTAAAAGTAAGAAGTCGAGTTGAAATCGGAATGATTATTTGAAAATTCAAAAACGAAATCAAGAATATTTAATTTATATCTCATGTAGATTGTTATAAAGTTTATTTTACTACCAGGGATTCGGAAAATATCCCAGCCATTGAATAACAAGAGTCAGCAAGAAATTCTATCTGCTTTAAATATTTAATATTTGAAGTGTGACATTTCATTAGGCGCGTTGAGCGGTATTTTTGGCAGGAGATAAAATTTCGCGTCATGACATGCTATGTAAGTATAACCAGCTGAATTGCGCTTCCGCGGATTGCGACAAACTAGAGACGCGTAGTATAGAGGCCTGTATACATCTAATGTTGATATTTTCTATCGAGATTGTGCAACTTATCATATATATGATCAATTAATTAATGTATACTATATATACTATACTAATATTATAAAGAGGTAAAGTTTGTGAGGTTGTGATGTTGTGACGTTGTAGCTTCAAGGTTTTTTTATAATCAGGGCGGGGCAACGTCCGCAATGCCCGCTAGTTATAGATGATGATGATTTTAGGAAATAATCTATTACTCTATGCATCCCTTAATGATATGCAATTACATTGTTTTCATTTAAACAAAATTCAAAGCAGTCATAAGGATTGCCGACAGAAGTCAAAATTTAAAATAATGAGATAACTGTCTTCGCTTTTGATTTTTTCCGACATCCGATGAAGCAAGAATGCTTTAGAGACTGGTTATGTGTGGATTGAAATACCGGTAAATTATTGTTTGTTTTTTTTTATATCTTGTTGTTAATTGCTGAGGTGGCATGGCCAATTTTTGACCAAACTCCAATTAAAAATAAAGGGAAAAAAAATGATTTAATACGTAAATGATAATATGTGTTTACATTTCATAGTTTGTAATTTAAAATAAATGCCATTAGTCTGGTTTTCACATCTATTCACACACCAAACAATAATTATATACATTTTTATATAGCTTACTAGCCTCTGCCCGCGACTTCGTTCGCGTGGAATAAATACAGTAACACGCAGCAGTTCTCAAAAGGAAAAAACATCCCGTCTTTTGGAACATTTTTCATCCGTGCTCCGCTCCTATTGGTCTTAGCGTGATTATAGCCTATAACCATTCTCGATGAATGAGCTATATAACATTGAAAGAATTATTCAAATCGGACCATTAGTTCCTGAGATTACCCCCTACAACGTTACAAACTCACAAACTCACAAACTTTACCTCTTTATAATATTAGTATAGATTAGTAGAGATAACCTTTTCATAGTAAATCTTGTTAGACGTATTGATTAAACTTACAGTCGGGGGAAATTTGTAATCTACTTACCTAGCACTATAGTCTAAAAACTTTTATTTTGTCTTACTGAGTATAAAACATAGATTTGATTTCTAGTAATAAAACTTTGCTGTCCTATCCTATAAAACTTTGAGAATAAAAAAACTTTGTATACTTTTTTCTATTTAAGAAATGTAATCAATCATTTCTCAAATGACAATCACTCAAGATTATTACAAAATTTTTATCGTCGTGTTTGTATGTATAAAACACGTCGACTGATAACGAGATTAGGGATTTCGCTGTGCGTAACACACATCTCGCGGTTCACCCACTGCCTAATAAGAATGGGTGACGCGAACTTTGTATAGGAATGCGGACCTATAAAGCGGAATTAAGCGCTTTTTTTTATATAAACTTGCTGCCTCACACGTGTAACACTTGATAGAATATTTAATTATATATTATCTTTACTCGCGTTAACGTTGTCTAGGCTTATCGCTTAGGACCTGTATTTTTATTCTGTACTTCTTGGAAATGTGTATATAAAGTTTCATGACGTTCGTTTCAGTAGTTAATGCGTGAAAGTGTAACAAACGAACAAACTCATCTTCGTATCTATACATACTTTTACTTAGTTACGTTTTTTTAGATTTTTGTAAAAAAAAATATTGTAGGTGTCTAGACTAAGTAATAGAATACATTTCAATCAATTTCAGAAATTTGTATGAACACGTATCACTGCTAAAATACAACATTCACGATAAAATCACTTCAACAAGATCATAAAGCATATCTTTGATTAACATTTAGTCTTTCTTTCATTAAAGTCGGTTCAGTCTATTAAAAGTTTTTTGTAATTTTAATAACAATGCTTCTTAAGTACGAGAGAAAATAAATGGACTTAATACATTCAAATGATTTTATTAGTTCCTGTTTCCTGTATCCTGAGTAGTTCGGTGAAGCTGTTAACACCTTGCTGGGTCAATAAGGTAGTCATTTCGAAAGAAAAAAAATTATAATTAAATACTTAGTTACTTAGATAGGGTCATTTGATTTGCAAATAATGATAATGTATATAGGTGAAACCAAACCGTATTTATTAGCTATAAATAATATTTAGACTCGAACATCTGCCTTCTACGATGACTTCATCACGGTCTCTGTTTAAATTACATGCTTATTACCACTTGGACACAATATTAACATATTCAGCTGTAGATATTAATAGATGGGAACACATGACAGTCGGGTTTTAATACATCGCTACTACCATATACTGGTGTTATACCTGTCATAGTGTTTCTATATGTACAGTAAGTAACTGTCGAAGTTTAAAAACATCATCACAATGATGATTCTAGCTGAATTGCAGATCAGTCGATAGCCGCTGTTATTTTTGGATTTTACTGTTCTTCACTATTAGGTTTAATGCAGTCACTGTGTCTATATGTTAAAATACACATTTTACACAATTTTAAACAAAGAGATGTCTCCAATATATCGTACTAAATATTCGGTGTACGTTTTGTTTTTCAATTTCTAGTAGGCATAGTGTTCAAATCAAAATCACAGTGACCGCGAAACTTATCTATCGGAGTGTATACGGACTAGCCGACGGTATTACTTTTACAAGGGGCGAGCGAGATGGCAATATTTAGACGTAAGTCGTGGGAAAGAGATAGACGCGAGGCTCACGGCTCTCGGCTCGATGAGTCACGCATCGGCGCTTGCGCACGTATCGCGATTACGGTCTTTACCATAAACGGACGGCGACTTTTCAATGTAATAATATCAGGGTTATAACTTAAATCTATAAATACACTTTGATTTAAAATTATCCACGTGATAATTCGCTAAAAAGCTGTTTAATGTATTGCTGAAATTGGATTTATTTGTGAATGAGATCTAAAAGACATTGCAAGAATAGCTTCTCAACGTGAATCTATATATCTGTCTTGTTCTGTCTGATTGTTTTTTTCGAACTGACTACGCTATTGAACTAGCAAGGTCTTAACAGCTTCACCGGACTACTAAGGCGAGCGCTTGCAGCACTCAGCCGATTTTATTTGTGCAACAAGCTCAAGGGTGCACGGCACACCTCGGCTTGTGCTGTTGCCTGATAAATGCAATTGCTACTTATCTGAGCTAAGCTAAGGTACATATTCATACTTATATGAGTTATTGTAACATGTATGTGTACCAAGTATACACACCTCGACAACTCTTATATGTATTTTGTGTCGGACAACTTTTTAAAACTATTTCAGTTCGATAAGGGAAAATAAAAACCCTCTTCCACTGTCATGTGTAGGCATGTGTGCGTGCACGAGTGTGTGCATGTGTGCGTGCACGTGTGTGGAGGTGATATGTGTAATGTTGCCGCAGTGATGTGAGATTTTATGTCACTGTATCGCGCGAGCAGCGTATTTAAGGGCTCCACGCCGAGGGAACGGACCTAGGCTTGAGCCGCTGTCGAAGGGGGCTTAGTCTGGTCTATCTGAACTATTAAATATAACGTGAGGGACCAAACGCAGCTGTAACTCATTACTATATAAAAATACTAATAGTAAGAAATAATATTATATTAACACGCTAGTCCAAAAACAAAATCCAGTAAATCCCTAAAGGTCCGTCAGGCCATTACCGAATAGTTAGTTGAGAGAAAAACAAATGATCGTGTCGTAAAACGCACGATAGAAGTGAAACGTTTGTATCACATGGAAATATTTTGATTTAAAAGATTTGTAGTCCGGTGAAGCTGTTAAAACCTTGCTAGGTCAATAGCGTAGTCAGTTCGAGAAAAAAAAAATTAAAAGCTACAAACGTTACGAGGTGTTCCCAGGCGGTCATCCGTTCGAGTACGTACCGCGCCTGTCGTTGCTTAACTTCGTTGATCGGACGAGAACCGTTATTTTCAACACTCTATCCGACACAGTGTTTATCCTAGCCTCTTTTCGTCACACAAAAAGGTTGCGGATCAGAATTTCAAAGTTTTCACTCAAAAAACTGTTTTTGTTAGCGTTATGCAGATGTAAGTAAACATACTTTTGGTGCGCGTAGTTGTATTTTTGATCCGTTGTACGGAATGCCTTGAAATATGTTTTGGAAGACTAATGCTTATTTAGGAATCGCGCCTTAATTTTAGTTTTCAAATTAAGTATAAAAAAAAGAATTTGTAACGATACTTATAATGTGATTAAAACAATTATTTTAATTCAAGATCTGAGATTACATTTAAAGTGATAGTAAAAATAGTACGCATTTGTTTTGAAATATTTATAACAAAGAAAAACCTTGAATATTAAAGATTAAATCAGTTTTTAGTCTGTTTCCACGTACTTTTTGTTGTTGTTGTTTTTTTTTTATTCACCTCGGTAACCCTGATATAATGAGTGCAATGGTGTATTATTATTTGTGTCTCGAGAGTCTTACGGCGAAGAATCGGATACTATGACGGGGTCATCAAGCTTGCTTGTGACGGATGGGTGAATTCCACGAATTTTCGGGGCTGTTGGCAAATTTCCTATGATCGATTCGCCTTAATAATTCATGAACCGCGAATATTTTTTTCTCTAATCAAGATTGGCGTCTTTAGCAGTGAACTGAAGAGATTCAGTGGATTTCGATCTGTCAATATTCAGAGGAAAAAAAATTCAATACTAAAATTCAAAATTTCGTTTGCGAATTTATGTCTGTTGGGTGTTGAATAAAAAAAATAATATCAATGGAATAGTCCTCGCCGGCAAAATGACTCCCACTATTAATTCGTTCTGGTTTGAAGATGAAAAATCAATTGAGGCAGTCACAAGCTCTATACAAAATATTAAACTTACTTAAACACGCGGTATATTACGCGTTTTTGGTCTAACGCAACCACAAAAAGTCCCGAGCATGTCAAGCTCATCGGTGATGCGAAGCCATAAGTTTTTCCCATACCAAAAATTGCTTATGCGTGGCTAAAGATTTTCCACTTCAAAAAACAATCGCGAAATGTTTGTAACCGCATCACTCCCGAACGGCTAACTAATTCTTTTTTGTTCTATTTGTAATTTCCAGTACAAGGTTTGTATTACAGGATATAACTGAAAAATTTACGGATAAGTGAACAGATTACATTTTAAAAGATGTCCGTATAAAAAAGTTTGTCATTTTATTTCATTGTAAGGCCATTATTGGAAGGGAATTTCTGGTGTAATTTCTTTCATTAGTTACACGCATGCGAAGCCGGATCGAACAAGTAGTTTGTAATATAATTAGTACGTAAAATATAATTAGTAGTAAAATAAAGTTAAGGAATCTAACATGAGCGAGAAAAATGTGAAAGTAGCAATACAATTAAAAATAATAAAAATGGAACAATATAGGTAAACAGAATATTAGACGAGTGAAGAAAAGGATAAAATAGAACAACGTGATAAACAGAGAAGTAGTAATACAAAGTAGTAGAATATAATAACGCATAATTTAAGAAGAAAGCGTAAAACTAACCCAAAAAATGAGTCACAAAATTAACCAATATGGCAAAGGTCTCTGTCTCTGTCTGTCCGTGATAGAGGTACCCTGTGGACTGGGAACCCAGATTGCCAGTCAATTTAATAAAATATATATAATTAGTACGTGTATATATATACACATATATATGTGTTGAATTGATTATTAGTATGCATTGAAATAAGCTGTAACAATATTTGCAACAACTGTTAGAGTATTTCTATCAAAACGTTTGACGAATTTTGATAGATCGATTGAGACGCGACGCGCGTGTATATGAAATGTCATCGGCGCGCGGTGTCGGCAGCGATGAGTCACGAGAATCACTCGCCGGAACATTTGTTACACGAACGAACGACAGAAACCGGTTCGCAAGCTCGATTATATTTCACGAGGTTTTTAAATGTTAACTCTGCACGTACGTCGTTAACGTTAGCACGTTTTGAAAAAGTTTTCTATCCTGGCGACCTCCCGCGACTTGGTATGCCTCTGTTTAAACCTTAATAATATTAAAATATAGCATAGTTTCACTTGACAAAATCTATAAGTGTGGAAACAATTCATGGTGATTGTTCTAACGTTTGGAGAGTCTATCGGTCTCACATATACCGATATACATTTTTATATATCGCTCTTTTAATCTTAAAAAAAAGTAACTCAAAAATCCAATTACGTACGAAGATGCGATGAAAGTTTGTCCGTGTTTACGCGTTCGACTTAAATTAAATCTTAATTCTATTCTAAAAGTAGGCACGAAGAGTGTAATTATATTGCTATTTGTTGTTATAGAAAATATCACCATTATTGTAACAGAAATACGTTTAAATAAGCATTTACAAAATTTTCGTAGTTAATTCATTTTTTTATAAAGTACCTATGTTATAGAATAATTTAAATACAGACGAATTAACAGCATAATTCACTATAATAATTATTTATACAAAATTGAATATAGTCTCAATTTCGTGGAGAAACTATATGTTAACTACTAGGCTCAGACAGACACTTATACATGCTTACACATAGACACAAATATATACCTGCCCACGTTTAACGCGTAACGAAATTTTTTCCTTCCTCTGTCAAAAAAAGTTACATTAAAAAAATGGAAGATCTACGTTTTTTTTTTAATAATGAGTTATGGACGAATTTACTACTAATAATAATAAGAATTGCCTTCGAGCTTGTCGTATCTGAAATGGCAATGAAGTCCTTTTACGACGATCGCCCAGTCTTCGTGGTCCTTAATAAAGGCAAATATGTGAAACGGCGAATTACATTGGTCAAGTTTAAAAGAGCCGGTTTGTCAACGTTTACTTCTGCCAGTAAGGAAGTATTTTGTACACTGTTTGTGTTTACCTACCACTTAGTTCCACACATAATGCTCACAAAGATAATTATAACGTACGATAACTCATAAGGATATATAAATAAGATAATATTGATCGGTGAGTAAACTTTCATTATCCCTTCACTTTTTTTTCTCGTACTGACTACGCTATCGACCTAGCAAGGTCTTAACAGCTTCATCGGACTACTAAGGCGAACGCTTAAGGCACTCAGCCGATTTCATTTTGACAACTAGCTCAAGGGTGCACGTGCTCGGCTTGAGCTGTTGCCTGATACATGCAATTCGCGGCCATCTAAACTCACCTAAGCTAATCTACATAATCACTTATATGAGAGTTATTGAAACATATATGTATACCAAGCATACATACCTCAATAGCTATTTATATGTATTTTGTATCGGATAGCCCTTCACAATTTTAAACAAATAAAAAACAACGTACTTACTGAGTCTTTAAACAAAAGTCGAGATGCACTACCTTTGTATTTATTCTAATGTTTAATCCAGTTACATTGTTGATTATTTAAATTTCATAATTTGCAAATAAAACTTTTGACTTGTATTATTGGCACTGGGAACCATAATTATCTTCATTTGTATATAGTTTATCAATTAATCAAAAGTTTATTATG
Organism: Antheraea mylitta; assembly: GCA_014332785.1. Lineage (NCBI taxonomy): Eukaryota > Metazoa > Arthropoda > Insecta > Lepidoptera > Saturniidae > Antheraea > Antheraea mylitta. Next base: position 3,413,257 of record JACEII010000007.1, on the reverse strand, counting down.
ATGGGCCACACAAGGTTAATACTGTAGCGACAGAGCATAGCGCGTGCATAGCAATTTGTCTACGTAGACAAATTGCGAGGCACACGCCCGACGCTGCCTGCCTCAGTCCCTTCCGACCGATCGTAGAATACGTGCGCATAATTTGATGTAATATTTGTGTTTAGTAAATCATACAAAATATATACCATATAACTAATATTATTGTGTCATTATTGATTCACACCTCCTCAATAAACCAGCAATTAGTTAGACAATAAAATTGGTAAAATACAAAATATCAATATTACACATAGACAGGACGCTATACCTACGCGTCGCTAGTCTGACGCAAACACAATACGTCACGAGCGTGTCGACGTCATCGGTGACGGTCGGTGACATGAAATTACGAAATTTTATCTAACCAAAAATTCAATTACACGCATATGATACAAGTCGAGTATATACATTGTCTGACACAAGTGTAATAACGTCACGAACATGTTCGAGGTCATCGGTGACGCGAACCCATGCGTTTTCCCCTACTAGAAATAGCTCAACGCGGCGACCGTTTTTTTTAAAAGTCTGGGAATACGTATTAATGTCCTATGTATACCGGTTTTTATACAAAGGTTTCGTGGCAAAAAGCGTCTACGGTTTCTGTTTATTTTTTACTACAAGTTAATTATCTCGTGAACAATAAATGACTGGACGACCTCGTGGTTTTAAATACAAGACTTAAATATTCTGTTACATATAAGGACGAACGGGAATCCTTATTAATTATGTCCCGTTTCGTATATTATAATCACCATGTTATGACATGTTGTGTTTTGTATTTTTCTATAGTGAACACTAGTTTTTATCGGTGACGTCATGTGCATTGTCCTATGAATTACCTATACACAAACAAAACGTACCAAGACAATCGGCTGAGTGCCTTAAGCGCTCGCCTTAGTAGTCCGGTGAAGCTGTAAAGACCTTGCCAGGTCAATAGCGTAGTCAGTTCTAGAAAAAAAAAACCAAGACAAAATTATATCATGTGACAGCATACAAATCACCTATGTTTCAATTTGTGTTTTCTTCTGCTTTATGCAGAACTTTATCTATTTTCTAATTTCACTTCACTCTTCTGCCTGCTATCTTTTTACGCGATGGCAAAGAAACAGAGCAGTGTTTTCCTAATTGATGTATTTATTTATTTTTTTACGTTCTCTTACCGATACAACACTTGATTATATAAGTGTAGTTAATCTCTGTGAGTCAAAAATAAAGACTCATGCTTCTACTTGCTTCTTCTTTTCAATTCTACTTGTTTACATGTGATAACTTATATTTACATGTGATAATCTGTACTGTTTTTTTTTTTCGGGATTAATAATTTTACCTTTTACACAAATATACGTAGGTATTATTCAGATAGTGAAATACAAGGATTTGCTGACATTGTTAAGAACGGAATTGGATTAAAAGTTTCAATACAATTCAAATGAATTCCTTCCGTTTAATGTAAAAAATGGTAAATCTTAATAGATATATTTTGGGATAACTTTCGCAAGAGACACTGCTGTCATCCCAAATGACGACAGCTCTACTGATGCACGACAAAAGTTGCGAGGAATCATTATTGTTATTTGTACCACATATCAAAGTAATTTAGATTTATACACATAGGTAATTAATGATTTCATTTTTAGGTAAAGAGATCTCTGTATTTATATTTTTTTCTGTCTATCCGGTACATGGTTAGTCTGTGGCAATTACCAATTTTTGGGGTGTAATTATTGTATGACATGTTTGACTTCTAAATATAAAAATAGATAGTTTTTGGCGGGATTTTAGGCTGTCATGTAGTGGATTTTATATTTTATTCATAATCTTATGTTATTTGACTCTATATTTTGTAAATTTGTGGTGTTTTATGTAATATAGTTAGTTTATTGTACATAAGTGAAGTGAATGGAAAATAATACCACGAAGCATGAAATTCTGAGATGCCGCAAAAATCTCCCTGAAAGGTTCTAACAAGGGATCCACCATCTTGTTCAAAAATTTACTCACACGACGCAATATTGAAGTGATCGCACATTGGTAGTTAATTTTTAACATATTAGAAGCGTAATATTGACTATGCGACAACTACAGTAATAATCTGAAAGATTAATTGTCAAAAATAAAGTAAAAAAAAATTAAATTACCAATGTAGGTACACCTATTAGGATTAAGCATAAAGACACGCTGTAAGTAATCGTTTTGCTCGATCTATGTATAGTAAAAGAACATGTTAATAGCACTTTAAAAAATATACGTTCATCTCTCATGTTAAATCGTTCTAACAATGTCAACTGAACGCCCTACATACAATATAAATAGATTTCTATAGCCGGCTCATGGAAACAGATACCGATACAATAGCGGAAGCTTGTGGTCCACCGGTACAAAGTTTTGTCAAGCCGTCGAGTTGTATGATATAACGTTTAGTTCCGTAGCAATAGAGGTTATACCACTTGCAAATGATAAATCGGTACAGGTATACAAAGAGTTGAGTTACGTACGGTTATTTCTAGTTTAACTCGAGACACCTCAGGTGTAATGCCCTCGCTGGTAGGTCCGCTGTTTCTATTGCACTTCTGTAATTACGCAGTTTATTGTCAAGAGTTGTTTGTGTACGACTTACATTTAGAACCAGTTCTATCTCATGGAATCACCTTGGTATTTACAGATTTAGCTAATTGTGATTATACTCTACTTAGCAGATTTCCGTTCGCTTCGTCGGGTAATAAAAAAATATGGGGAAGGGTTGATTGTACTCAGGGATGTAGTTTGAGTCGAATTGGAGTTAGGGCAGCATCGGTTACAGGTAGGGTGGAACTAAAAAAGAGCACGAGCTTCTAAATCAATCACTGACCTGTAGGTCACAGTGCTACCATTTCTTTTTTTTATCTCAAACTATTAACAATCTCAGTTTTGGTATTTTTAAGGTAGGGCATTGCCCCATAATGCCTAGTCTACCCCTCAAATGCGGCCGTGATTGTATTAAAAAAATAAGTAGCCTATAACAGTAGTGGTCGGCAAGATAGTTATCCCAAAGAGTCAAAAAAAAAACAATACATAAATGAAGTTTTTTCGATGAGACTCTCTTTAAACATTAGCTTGGTTTAAGTAGATATATTTTTATGGAAATACTTAGTTAAAAGTACACCTTCGAGCTTGCTTGGCTAAATTATGTACTTTTTTCGAGCGACTAGCTCAAAGCATCTTACAAGGCCAGTTAATAAATAATATTCCGTGTCTGCACTAAACATTCTTTGGAAGAGCCACAGTGAAGGCGAGATAGATCAGCATGAAGGTCGCGAGCCGCGGTTTGCCGTCAACTGGCCTATAACTATATACGAAAAATTCCGAAATGTATGCTTCGTAGTTATATTCCGATACGTTCTGCAATTTTAACGTGATGGGACTCCACAGAAACTGTGTTTTCATCAAATATACTTAGATTTTTGTAATTATTATACGTTCGAACAGAAATCACTTTATTTATTGGAATTTTATAGGCATTGAAAAGTATCTTGATTCTTGTTCCCTTCCATATAAAAAACGTGATTAATGTTAAAATAATATATATGTTTAAAAATCGTGATAGAGTACAGAATGACATAATTCCTGATTGTGAAATTTTTGATCTTGTTAAAACTAACGCTTATCTTCTCTGGAAAAACTTTATACAATACGAAGATTGCAGTTTCGTTTTTCGCTTGACACTATTAAATCTTTTATTGGTTTAAGTTCGAACCGATCACTTACTTAGCGACTCCTACGATTTACAGTGTCAATCGTAAGTAGTCCCTTAGGCAACATACAATAACTGCGACTACATGTGTTTTTTTTTTCTCGAACTGACTCCGCTATTGACCCAGCAAGGTCTTAACAGCTTCACCGGACTACTTAGTCACAGGTATTTGAGTGAATACGTTACGTTAAGTAAGGTTAGGGTCGCATTATGAATTGAATAAAGTGCAAACAGTTTAATGGATGTATATATTTAGATTATTTGCTCTACGATTAAAAATACATGCAGATTTGACGCAAAAATTAACAGTGAATAATAGAGAATGTATTATTCGAGGCGTGACCGCAGCAAACCTCTATTTTCTATAGTCGTGTATCATACAAATGAACGAACTACGCTATGGCTAGGCGGTAAATATAGCATTCTCCAACGTAAGCTATTATCCCAAGGTCAAACTACGAAACGCAATGATTGTTCGAGTCGCTTTCGTTGCGATATTCGTTTAACGATGCCAAGATTAACAGAATTATAAATAGCATTTGGATTAATCGCGTCCGCGGGTATTTATAGCATTGTTTTGAACTATTTCGGGCGGGATCGATAAATATAACACACGTACTGTTTTGAACTCTGTTTTAGCTGGTATGAAGTAATCTATCTTTTGTACTCTGTTATTTTATATACCTTTAAAGAAATGACATTTACGACATCTTTGGATTAGGAACTGCTACACATCTTTTGAAATATAGGAAAATGTACATTTTTACCGGATGAAAAGTTTGTTTTTTTTTTTCTACCATCATTATGGACAACTTTTCTCGACCCACTGTAAGGCATAAGCTTCACATTTACGCCATTCCGGCCTTTTCTGTGCCAGTCTTATCCAGGTTTTTCCATAAGATATCTGGTGTCGTCGACCCATCTTCCATTGGTCTTCCCACACTTCGTTTACCATCTTTCGGCCACCGCCGGGTCAAGAGGCTACTCCACTTCTGCCCAAGTGGCCTGCCCATTGTCATTTTTTATACTCGTAATAAGTGTATGTAAAATCTCATGACGTGACAAACAAGCAAACTTTTGCATTTATATTATTAGTAATGATTGTAGTTTCTTTTTTTATCAAAGATAATTAAATATTATTGCTATGCCGAAAGGAATTTAGTTTAATATGGCAATTTAAGTTTAGTTTTATAGTGGTTATAACAATATGATAAAACACCAAGCTCGTGTACTGTTATTAATGAAAGTGCATGAAAGAACTGGCGATACATTATACAATTACATTTTCCCAATTCGTGAAATGGAAGTAAAGTATCTTCACCGTTATGTTTCATATATAAATCACGTTCTGTGCAATAACCGTGCAGTACGTTATAATGCACTTTTGCAAATTAAACCGCGATCAAAAACTCTCAAATTCGTTGCGAATGTTTTCCTGCAACACGCCACGGTTGACACAGTTTCAGGCTTAATCACAACTTTCTAGTTTACACGAGACGCTGTGTTTAGCTCTCCGCTGACTGTGTCCGCGTATAATTTAACCTCGGACCGGGTCTACAAAACACTGTGTGACTCATAAGTGTGTTCGCTCACCATCTGTTGCATCTTCGTCGTAACTTTAATCATCAAGGATTTTGCAATTTATATCCTCAGGCCAACTGCAACGATTAAAATTTGACATATAAATTATGGTTGATTCTATATCTCTATTTGAAACATTCTCATCATATAGATTATTTATAATATTGTCGGTAACGTGTGTTGTATCGTTCTGCTTATTGTATTTGTTGTCTGTTGATACAAGTGTGTCTATGTGTGTGTCGGTGTCGGTTTGTGCATCTCTTTCAGAGACAGGTGTGTTCGCTGACGGCTTTGTGTGCTGCAAACGTGTTTTTCGGGGATGGTGAACGGTTTAGGTATTCCACTTTAAATTAACAATTTTCTTTTGTCTCTCTCTTTCCAGATGGACTGACCGGCTTGCTGTCTCGCTTGCACACCGATTCGACTATGCGCCGCTAAAAAATTATATCTATTATCTCTGTAGAGTTCATTTGTTTCGAATAAGTCGATCCGCGTCGGTTTTTTTGTTAGCGATTTTTTGCGATTCAGTTATTTCGGTACCAAAAAGTTTTTGATTTCAAAGATATTGATACTTCTCATTGTTATATATTGAATTCATGTTAGAGGTCATATTTTTTTAGTCTAAGTTTGTCTTTCTTTATCCCAAGTATTGTTATTGATATTTCGAACCATTTGTAATTATTTTCAAAAAGGTTTCATGTTGTTTTTGTTTTCGTTCACGAAATTCTATTTTTTCAATAATTTCTATTAGTAAAATTACATCTTTAGGCGTACGGACTAGTGTTCTATATGTTAGAGAATTATTAATTAAATTTATTTGTAAGTTTACTCACGATTCTAAGATTTTCATTAACGTCATCGGAACATTTTTTTCTTATTACATTTCACTGAGAATTATCCATCTCACTTCCCTACTTCTCATTTGCTTTTGTTATCTTTCATCAACAATTGTTTTACTCTATGCCGTGTGTAACGAGTTATAAATATTTATTCCATTTCTGTCTGACATTTTATAGAATCGCATGTATTATTAGTCACCGTGGTCATTAACTAAAATAATCGATTCATGTTATTCCATCATTAAGTCGACTGGAACAATAGAAAAGTTTGTTTGTGCGTCAATTGTTAAATTTTAGTGGGGTTATCCATCGTGACGTCAGCTACGTAGCTATTTTTGTATCATTCGCCATATTGTACGTTCTTTATTAACCTTTCGGTTTTGTCTTCTTAAGTTAGTGTATTTTGTTTATCGAAAATGTTATATTTAGGTCGCATTCAGTTACTGATAGCAGCCGATATCGTCATTGAAAATTTCACTTTATCAGAATTCCATCGATAAGGAATGAAGTCACTGATTGGTATACAGTCAATGGTACCATTTATTGATTTCTTATTTATAGGTTTCAGGTACATAACATTATTGTAATCGAACTGTGATAAATTAACATGCACTAGTGGTGGACTAAGTGAAATGTCAAAGTGAAAATGGAAAGGAAACTAACACGCGAAGATTTCATGAGAAAGAGCTTCCGCGCTCCGCGAGTGTCGCCCGCTCCGGAAACCCAGGAGCCAGCTATTAACGGAGCCCCGCCGCCATCCCCTGTATCTCTGGCAATGCTAGAAAGAACACCTCAGCCGCAGAGAGCTCAGTACGAGGTGTCGAGCACTGGAATCGGCCCGAAACGCCTCGAGATCAGCAGAGCGCATCCCATACACTTAAAGTCATTTCAAACTCCAGAACCGCCAGACGACGGTGGCCCGACACCACCTTCCGACGACGTCCTAAGGAAACTGGAAAGGCAGATCGGTGAAATGGAGCGCGGTCTCGAGAGAGCTCAGAACGGCAACGTGTCCGTCGACGAGAGAGTGCGGTACGCGGAACATGAAAATCTCTTACGTACCGGAGTATCGTCGGTCGGTGGTGGAGGGTACTTACCAGCAGATTCGGATACCGAGCATGACGGTGCGCCGTTTAGTAGGAATGAGACTACGAGGAGTAGCACTGGCGGTGCGACTCCTGTTCCACGACCGGCGACGCGACTCGCCAGAACGAATTCCGATACGCAACAGCATTCGGTCGCAGCTACCGCCAGGCTGATGAGGAAGTTGGCCGATGGCGGCGGTACTAAGGACGAGAAAACGAAAGTTATCTCGAGGAAAGCGATACAGGCGAGAATGGAACGAGTTAAGAATTCAGTGGTAGGGACCAAGCATGAACACAGGGTGCTGGCGGAGCATAGGGCCGAGCCACCATCACCGCGGACGCCTACTTCTCCTGTGTCGACGAGATCTTCTGTTCAGGTACTGATTGTGAACGTCCTATTTGTGTTCCCGATTAAGGGTATTTGTAAATTATTGCGAAACACTATGTTACATAACTTGTGAATATACAAATACATTTTGGTTTTTGACAATTACTGAGAGTAAAACATGGAGATAAGATTTGTAAAATATTTTTATAGGTCGGCATTGAATGCTCAAAACGCATTCTTTTTACCAAATAATATTTATGCCGGCAAGTTTTTCTTTTTTGGTACATCGTCCAAGACGAGGAGCAAAATTACATAAGTAGTGGTGTTAGTTGGTAAGAACAATGAAGTAGACTCTATTTAATTTCTCTATTCCTATTATTTAGAAGTACTGGCATTTTATACGTAATGATTTCTGTGCAATAGAGAGAGAAAACATTCCAATAATTTTTCTTACACGAATTAACGTGTCCAAGTGGATTCAGTTACCAATATTTGTAATACAAGAAATGTTATTTTATTTGTTAAAATGACACGCTAATCAAATACAGCACTCGATGAAATTGAAAATCTCGTATTTCAATATTAAAATATTCGGAGCTACGAAAACACAGAAAGTGTATTGAGAAGGTCGATTGTAATATTTAAGTAAATTAGAATATATTCGCACTTAAAATCATCCGTATTTTACTAACATATTATGCACACGTTTACATCTTAATCGTGTACATTTCATTAGTAATTTTGCCTTCTTGACGCCCTCTCTTCCTCCTTCGTCAAGCTATCTCACATTTTCTGCTACCCTTCCCATCAATACAGCGTAATGGTTGATAGATTTTTGTATGCACAAAAACTTTTAACGAGTTATAATGTTATCACTTCACACACAGAATATCCAATATTTGTACGCAGTATAAAAGATTTAGAAAAAAAAAGTCGAGGTAGTCATAACAAGGGAATTTAAACTGCGTTCTCTTTTGAATTTTTAAATTAGTTATAGAGTGAATGAAGTATTTAAATTTTATAGTTTGTAAATTTAAATTATTATCATTCATCTCTCTTTCATGTCTATTGGTACACTGAATAACCCGATTAGGCCTCCCACGGCAGCGGCTCAAGCCTAGGTTCGATCCCTCGGTAGGGAGCCCTTGAGTGCGTTGCTTGCGCGATACGGTGACACACAAATATACATCACCGCTACAACACTACACGATCACCCCCACACACTTGCACGCCTACACGCTTACACATGAAAGTGGAACGGTTTATTTTTTTTTCCCTTATCGAACTGAAAAACTTTAAATTTTTCGATAATAAATATATGGAGGAGTTGTTGAGGCGTGTATGCTTGGTACACATATACGTTTCAACAACTCATGCATATATAAATGGTTAGCTAGGTTAGCTAAGATAGGTCGCGATTTTGCATGCAACAGGCAACAGCCAAGCCGAGGTGTGCCGTGCACCCTTGAGCTGGTTGCCAAAATAAAATCGGCCGAGTGCCTTAAGCGCTCGCCTTAGTAGTCCGGTGAAGCTGTTAAGACCTTGCTGGGTCAATAGCGTAGTCATTTCGAAAAAAAAAAAAGGTACACCGAATAATAATTATATGTATACATTGTACTACACAGTTTATTAATTCGTCAAATATATGATGGGCTGCATAATCTTAACACAAAATATCAATCTATATGACTTATACTTCTATACTAATATTATAAAGAGGTAAAGTTTGTTAGATTGTGGCGTTGTAGGGGGTAATCTCAGACACTATTGGTCCGATTTGAAAGATACTTTCAATGTTATATAGGTCATTTATCGAGGATGGTTATAATTTATTATCACGCTAAGACTGATAGGAGCGGAGCACTAATGAAAAATGTTTAAAAAACGGGTTTTTTTTTCGTCTTGAGAGTTTCTGCTGCGTTTTAGCGTTAGCCAAAAGTAACTATTACTACGCGAACGAAGTCGCGCGCAGGGGTTAGTTTTAGATATAAACAGGCTCTTATACTACGCATTGGTGGTCTGACGCAAGCTGCTCATGCGCAGTATCGTAGCTCATTTATCGAGGATGGTTATATGCTATATATCATCACGCTAAGACCAAGAGGAGCGAAGCATCGATGAAGAATGTTTAAAAATCGGGATGTTTTTCGTCTTGAGAGTTTCCGCTGCGTTTTAGCGTTAGCCAAAAGTGACTATTACTACGCGAACGAAGTCGTGGGCAGGGGTTACTATTAGATATACACAGGCTCTTATACTACGCATCGGTGCTCTGACGCAAGCTGCTCATGCGCAAACCGTCGGTCCCGCTTACTAGCATGCCATGATGCGAAATTATGATTTTAGCGGCTGCCAAAAATACCGCTCAACGCGCCTGTAGAAGATTTCACTTAAAAAAAAAAGAATACGGGTGATAGTGTTGGAATATTAAGGCTTTGTACTTTGTACCTCTTATTGTTGCTGAATTTTGAGTACTAATAGTCATATATATATAATGTAAGGAGCTACATCAAAACACCAATTCTGTTCTTTCTTTCCGATTTACATTTTTAATTGCATAATTCAAAAATGAATACATTTACGATTAGCTTAGAATAGTTTAGCTAGGTCAGATCGGGTTTTTCTTCAGTAACAGCCTAAGCCGAGGTGTGCCGTGCACCTTTGAGCATGTTACCTAATTAAAATCCGTAGTCCGGTGAAGCTGTGAAGGCCTAGTAAGGCCAATAGCGTTTTTTTTTTTTTTTTTTTTTTTTTTTTTTTTTTTTTTTTTTTTTT